>WNWK01030337.1:0-23590 GCA_009830355.1 Cherax destructor
CCACCACTGCCTCTACCACCACTGCCTCTACCACCACTGCCTCTATCACCACTGCCTCTACCAGCACTGCCTCTACCACCACTGCCTCTACCACTGCCTCACACTTAATGAACAAACTCCAAACAATTATAATTAAGTGTGAAATGTCTGGATGAGCGTGCAGGGTTTTGTTCTCTCGAGTGTAAACAACGCGGGACTGGCTCTCCACGCCTGCGCGGTGAGGCACCCAAGCACCTGGGCAGAGAGGTCTCGGACGCACTTGTTCGAATCGTGATATTTTGCTCGCATGGCGATATCGATTTTCTTGTTCTAATGATGATATGTTCTACTGCCGAGCCATTCAAATAGCGGGGGTCCACTGTACAGTCAACCCCCGGTTAGCAATATTAATCCGTCCCAGAGGGCTTATCTGTAACCGAAAATATTGTTATCCAATTCTATTTTCCCCATAAGAAATAATGGAAATAAAATTAATCCGTTCCAGACTTCCAAAAGTAGTAAAATAAAATATTTTTTTACAACATAAGACATGCATTTATTTACACACAAGTTTATGAACAATAGAGAAATACCTGTAAATATAGTACAATAACATGTCACTTACATTTATTGAAGAGTTGTTGATGTGTGGAGGACGGGAGGAGGGGAAAGGATGTAGTAGTATGCTGGTGTTTGGAAGGGGAATCCAATTCCATTAACACTGCAGGTGGCAAGTTCTTTTTTGGGGTTACTTCCCTTTTTCTTTGAATGCCACTAGGACCAGGTTGAGAGTCACTGGACCCCACTCTAACCAAAAATCTGTCCAGGGAGCTCTGTGTCTGGCGATTCTTTAAAACATCCCTGAAATGGGACACCACAGTGTCATTGTACAGGTTGCCAGCACGGCCTGCAACAGCTTGGTTAGGGTGATATTCATCCATAAAGCCTTGCACTCTGGTCCACATTAAACAAATCTCCTTAATCACTGAAGAAGACACCTTCTTCCATCTCTGTTCCTCCTCCTCCTCTGAATTATTTTTCTGAACTGTGGTCTGTTGCTGTTGAAGCTCTTGCAGATCTTCAGTGGTTATCTCTTCTTTGTGCTCCTCCACCAACTCTTCAACATCCTCATCACTCACCTCCAACCCCATGGACTTTCCCAGTTCCACAATTTCTTCCACAACAGGCTCAGGCTCAGGCTCAGGATTCTGAGGCTCAGCCCCAAAACCTTCAAAATCCCTCTCTAGGACACAGTCTGACCACAATTTTCTCCAGGCAGAGTTCAAAGCCCTGGTAGTCACTCCCTCCCAAGCCTTACCTATAAGGTGTACACAATGCAGGATATGGAAATGATTTTTCCAAAAGTCTCTTAGGGTCATCTGCATGTCTGTGGTCACATCAAAACACTTTTGAAACATTGCTTTGGTGTAGAGTATTTTAAAGTTGGAAATGACCTGCTGGTCCATGGGCTGGAGGAGAGGAGTTGTATTAGGGGGCAGGAACTTCACTTTGATGAACTTAAAATCCTCCACAATTTTCTCTGCCAAGTCTGGAGGATGACAAGGAGCATTGTCCATTATCAGGAGGCACTTAAGTGGCAAATTAATTTCCTGGAGATATTTCTTCACACTGGGGCCAAACACGCCATTGAACCACTCTAAGAAAATGTTCTTTGTGACCCATGCCTTACTGTTAGACTTCCACATCACACAAAAATTAGACTTGGCAATACCGCATCTGCCAAACACTCTGGGATTTTCAGAATGATACACCAGTAAAGGCTTCACTTTACAATCACCACTGGCATTAGCACAAAGCATCAAAGTTAGCCTGTCTTTCATAGGCTTATGTCCTGGGAGTGCCTTTTCCTCCTGTGTAATGAAGGTCCTGTTTGGCATTTTCTTCCAAAACAGGCTTGTTTCGTCACAATTGAACACTTTTAGGGGTTGGAATTGTTCAGCCTCTATGTACCCCTGGAATTCCTGCAAATATTTTTCAGCCGCACTTTTGTCACAACTGGCTGCATCACGATGCCTCACAACACTATGTATGCCACTTCGCTTTAAATCTGTCAAACCAGCCTTTGCTGGCTTTAAATTCGTTCACTTCAGCACTCGTTGCTGGCATTTTCTTGACGAGATCATCATGCAACTGCCTTGCTTTTTCACATATTATTGCCTGCGTAACACTATCTCCTGCTAACTGTTTCTCGTTGATCCACACCAACAACAAATTTTCCACATCTTCCAGCACTTGCAATCTCTGTTTTGTGATCACATATGCACCTTTCTCAACAACAGCTTCCTTGATTTAACGTGTATTTCCCTTGGCCACAATGGTAGCGATGGTTGAATAGGTTTTACCATACAGCCTGGCCAGCTCAGTGATACGCACTCCACTTTCATATTTTGCAATTATCTCCTTAACTTCTACTGTTTTTCTCAGCCTCTTTACCACAGGGCTGGCACTAAGAGCTTTCTTTGGAGCTATGGTAGCTTATTTAGCAGTTGCAAGCACTAAAAACAGTGGAATAATGACAATAGTGGACCCTCGGTTAACGAACACCCCGGAAATCATGCAAGTATGTAAGTATAATACAGTGAGCCCCTGGTTCTCGTCGGCAATCCGTCACAGAGGGCCCCTCGACCACCGGTTTGGTCGAACTCCGATTCTATTTTCCCCATAAGAAATAATGGAAATAAAATTAATCCTCCCAGCCATCCAAAAGTATTAAAATAAAATATTTTTTAGGACTTTTTGACATTAAATTAAACACAATTTTATAAAAAAATTAAGAAATAAATAGTACAATAACATGTCACTTACATTTATTGAAGAGTTGTTGATGTGTGGAGGACGGGAGGAGGGGAGAAGGTGGTACCTGCTAGTGTTTGGAAGGGGAATCCCCTTCCATTAACACTGCAGGTACCAAGTTCTTTTCTGGGGTTACTGGCCTTTTTCTTTGAATGCTACACTCCCTGCATGAATGCTACACTCCCTGCATGCCTACTACACTCCCTGCATCCTTGCTACACTCCCTGCATCCCTGCTACACTCCCTGCATCCTTGCTACACTCCCTGCATCCCTGCTACACTCCCTGCATCCTTGCTACACTCCCTGCATCCTTGCTACACTCCCTGCATCCTTGCTACACTCCCTGCATCCTTGCTACACTCCCTGCATCCTTGCTACACTCCCTGCATCCCTGCTACACTCCCTGCATCCCTGCTACACTCCCTGCATCCCTGCTACACTCCCTGCATCCTTGCTACACTCCCTGCATGCCTGCTACACTCCCTGCATCCTTGCTACACTCCCTGCATCCTTGCTACACTCCCTGCATCCTTGCTACACTCCCTGCATCCTTGCTACACTCCCTGCATCCCTGCTACACTCCCTGCATCCTTGCTACACTCCCTGCATCCTTGCTACACTCCCTGCATGAATGCTTCACTCCCTGCATATTCTTTACCACAGGCTTGGCACTGTTAGCTTTCTTGGGGCCCATGGTGGCTTATTTAGCAGTTGCAAGCACTAAAAACACTGGAATACTGGTATGAATGCGTGGGTGGTGCATGGGTAGTGTTCGCTCACTTGTAAACAATAACACACTGAGTGCCTGGGTGCCCAGCTTGGCCACGGCCACACGAGTACGCGTTCGGGACGGATAGCCAAATACCGAGTCAAAAATATTGTAAAAAAACCCGTCGAACACCGATTTGGCCGAGCTCCGACGCCGTCGAACACCGGGGGGTTCACTGTATTGTAAGTGCTTGTGGAAGTGTATTTTTGGGGGTCTGAAATAGACTAACCTACATGACATTATTTCTTAAGGACGTAAATTCGTTCGGTAATGGCACTTGAGCAGGCTTCTGCAATGAATTTTTTTCGTTAACCGAGGGTCCACTGTATACTGGTATGAATGCGTGGGTGGCGTGGGTGGTGGTCCATCTCGCTTGTAAACAATAGCACACTGACGCTCCCTGGAGTGCCTGCCCAGCTGGGCCACGCGTACGCATCCGGGACGAATATCGTAGACCGAGGGGAGAGGGGATCGTCATAAACTGAGCCAATATTTTGACGTAAAAATGTATCGCGAACCGATTTTATCGTTATCCGACGCCATCGCTAACCTGGGGTTGACTGTATAACTAAAAGGGGTCAGATTCCATTTTCAGTCTGGCTCCCTGCATCCATAGCTGCACCTACACCGGTTTTGGCTTTAATTCATTCTTCAACTTTAGTGACAGTTGGTGTTTACATTTTAATCCAATTAAATGGAGCTTTAGAAGGTTCTTCTGTTCAAACTTTTTTGTTAATTATTTCTTGTTTGACAATGTTCATAGCGGGGCTAGGAGCTAATTTTGAATTTGATTTAAAGAAAATTATTGCCTTATCTACTTTAAGGCAGTTAGGGGTGATAATGAGTATTTTGGCTTTAGGGTTTGTGGATCTTGCTTTTTTCACTTACTAACTTATTTAAGGCATTGTTGTTTATATGTGCTGGTATGGTTATTCATAGAATTAAGGAGTGCCAGGACGTTCGAAATATGGGGAGCTTGGTTCTAAGAATACCTTTAACTAGGGTTTGTATGAATTTAGCTAATTTGGCTTTGTATGGCATGCCCTTCTTGGCAGAGTTTTATTCTATGGATCTAATTCTAGAGGTAGCATTTATAAGAGAAGTGAATTTCTTAAGGTTTCTTTTGTATGTTATGGCTACAGGTTTAACGGTATGTTATACATTTCGATTGGTTTATTATAGTCTGAGTTGCGTTCCTAATATAAGATCTATAATGTTTATTAGGGAAAAACATAGAATAATGGTTTGAGGAATTGTAGTGTTAAGGGTTGGGGCAGTTTGAGGACTTTGTTTAAAGGTTTAGCCTTGCTAGTAAGGGGGATGGGAGCTATACTAGCGTACAGTGATCCCTCGTGTTTTGGTGATTCCGAGCATCGGTGATTTCGTGTTTCGAGCGCTTTTTTTGGTCAATGTTTCCCTCGTGTATCGGTCATTCCCTCGTGTATCGGTCCATACAAGACCTGTCCGCCTGACCGCGCTTGCGCACCTCGCCATGCAGGACACCAGTCTAGCATTCTTTACCATTGAGAGAACATTACCCAGCACACTCTTTCAAACATTCACAATAAATTTGTTGTGTTTATTGGTGGTTTAGTGATTGTCACTGTGAAATAAGTCACCATGGGTCCAAAGAAGCTTCCTAGTGGCACGCCTGTGGTAAAGAAAGTGAGGAACACCATCGAAGTGAAAAAGAAGAAGATTGTAGAAAAATATGAGAGTGGTGAACGTGTGAGTGAGCTTGCCAGGATGTACAACAAAAACACATCTACTATCACCTCTATCCTGGCAAAGAGAAATCAAGGAAGCTAATGTTGCAAAACGTGTTGATATGTTAACAAAAAATAGATCGAAAACAGTGGATGAGGTTGAGAAGTTGTTGGGGGTGAGGCTCAATGAAAAACAGATAGTGGGTGATAGTATTTCCATGGCGATAATTTGTGAAAAGGCAAGGCAGTTGCACACAGATCTTGTCAAGACAATGCCTGCAACCAGTGGTGATGTGAGTGGTTTTAAAGCCAGCAAAGGCTGGTTTGAGAGATTTAAGAAACGTAGTGGCATACAGTGTTGTGAGGCATGGTGAGGCAGCCAGCTCAGACAAATGTGCAGCTGAAAAATTTGTGCAGGAATTCAAGGGGTTCGTAGACACTGAAAAATTCGAACCCCAACAAGTGTTTAATTGTGATGAAACAGGCCTGTTTTGGAAGAAAATGCCAAACAGGACCTACATTACTTAGGACGAAAAGGCACTGTCAGGACACAAGCGTATGAAAGACAGGCTAACTCTCATGTTATGTAGTAATGGTAGTGGTGATTTTAAAGTGAAGCCTTTACTGGTGTATCACTCTGAAAATCCCAGAGCCTTCAAGAAACAGAATGTTAACAGGAATAATTTGTGTGTGTATTGGAAGGCTAACACCAAGGCATGGGTCACTAAGGACATTTTCGTGGAATGGTTCACTGGAGTGTTTGGCCCTAGTGTGAAGAAATACCTCCTGGAAAAGAAATTGGGACTCAAGTGCCTCCTGCTACTGAACAATGCTCCTGCTCATCCTCACAACTTGAAAGATTATTTGCCTGATGAGTTCAGTTTTATAAAAGTGAAGTTCTTGCCTCCTAACACCACTCCTCTCATCCAGCCCATGGACCAGCAGGTCATTTCCAACTTCAAAAAACTACACAAAAGCATTGTTTGAAAAGTGCTTTCAAGTGACCTCGGACACTGAGTTGACCCTAAGAGAGTTCTGGAAAGATCACTTCAATATCGTCCATTGCATAGGATTTATAGGTAAGGCTTGGGAGGGAGTGACTTCCAGGACTTTGAACTCTGCTTGGAGACCACTGTGGCCGGATTGTGTTGAAATGAGGAATTTTGAAGGATTTGAGGCTGACCCTGACCCTGACGACCCTGTGCCTCTTGTGAAAGATATTGTGGCATTGGGGAACAGCCTGGGGTTGGAGGTGAGGGGTGAAGATGTGGAAGAGTTGGTGGAGGAGCACAGGGTAGACCTAACCACTGAAGAGCTGAAAGAGCTTCATCAGGAACAACATCAGACGACATTTAAGGAAATTGATTCAGAGGAGGAGGATGGACAGGGTGAGGTAGTAACTTCTTCAGAGATTAAGGAAATGTGTTCTATATGGACTAAGTTGCAGACATTTGTTGAAAAACACCACCCTGAGCAAGCTGAAATAAGCCATCTCTGCAACCAGTTCAGTGACAGAGCCATGTTGCACTTCAGGAAAATGTTAAAGAGGCACTAGAAACAGAGCACTCGTAACAGTTATTTTTCGAGGCAGGGGTCCAGTGACTCTCAAGCTTGCTCAGGGTGGTTTTTTCAACAAATGTCTGCAACTCATTCCACTTTGTACACATGTCCTTAAGCACTGAAGAAGGCACCTCCTTCACTCCCTCTTCCTCCTGTGAAGCAATAACCTCAAATCTGGTCTTATGCTCTTCCATTTCCAGCTGTTGCAGCTCTTCAGTTGTTAGCTCTACCCTGTGGCCTTGCACCAACTCTTCCACATCCTCGCCACTCACCTCCAACCCCAGGGACTTGCCCAATGCCACAATACCTTCCACAACAGTCAGAGGGTCGGCAGGGTCAGGGACAGCCTCAAACCCTTCAAAATCCCTCTGTTTTACACAACCTGGCCACAATGGTTTCCAAGCAGAGTTCAAAGTCCTGGAAGTCATTCCCTCCCAAGCCTTACCTATAAGGCCTATGCAGCTGTAGATATTGAAGTGATTCTTCCAGAACTCTCTAAGGGTCAATTCAGTGTCCGAGGTCACTTAAAAGCACTTTTCAAACAATGCTTTTGTGTAGAGTTTTTTGAAGTTACAGATGACCTGCTGGTCCATGGGCTGGAGGAGAGGGGTGGTGTTAGGAGGCAAGAACTTCAGTTTTATAAATCTGAAGTCTTCACACAGTAGGTCTTCCATGTTTTGAGGATGTGAAGGAGCATTGTCCAGTAACAGGAGACACTTTTTGCCCAATTCCTTTTCCTGTAGGTATTTTCTCACACTGGGGCCAAACACTTCATGGATCCACTCACTGAAAAGTTGCTTTGTGACCCATGCATTCTGACTAGCTCTCCACAAGACACACAATTTATTCTTGATGACATTGTGTTTCTTGAACACTGAGATTTTCTGAGTGATACACCAGTAAAGGCTTCAATTTAAAATCCCCAGTAGCATTACTACACAACATGAGAGTTAGCCTGTCTTTCATAGGCTTCTGTCCTGGCAGTGCCTTTTCCTCCTGAGTAATGTAGGTCCTGTTCGGCATTTTCTTCCAAAACAGGCCTGTTTCGTCACAATTGAACACTTGTTCAGGTTTCAATTTTTCAGTTTTTATGTAGTCCTGAAACTCATTTATGAATTTTTCAGCTGCATGTTTGTCTGAACTGGCAGCCTCACCATGCCTTACCACATTATGTATGCCACTACAATTTTTAAATCTCTCAAACCAGCCTTTGCTGGCTTTAAATTCACTACCACTACAATCAACACTGGTTGCAGGCATTTTCTTTGCAAGATCAGCATGCAACTTCCTTGCCTTTTCACAAATGATTGACTCCAACACACTATCACCCACCAACTCTTTATCCTTGATCCACACCAGCAACAACTTCTCAATCTCTTCAATTATTTGTGGTCTATTTTTGGCTCGCACAGTAACACCTTTTGCAACATCAGCTTCCTTAATTTGTTCCTTCTTAAGCAGGATAGAAGCGATAGTTGACCTGTTTTTGCCATATATCCTGGCAAGCTCACACATTCGCACACCACTCGTATTTTTTTTTTTTTATTTCCTTCTTCATGTCTATGGTGTTTCTCACTTTCTTCATCCCAGGGGTACCACTAGGAACTTTCTTGGGACACATGGTAGCTTATTTCACAGTCGCACTTAATGAACAAACTCCAAACAATTATAATTAAGTGTGAAATGTCTGGATGAGCGTGCAGGGTATTGTTCTCTCGAGTGTAAACAATGCGGGACTGGCTCTCCACGCCTGCGTGGTGAGGCACCCAAGCGCTTGGGCGGACAGATCACGGACACACTTGTTCGACTCGAGATATTTTGTTCGCATATCGATATTGATTTTCTTGTTCTAATGACGATTTGTTCTATTGCTGAGCTGTTCGAATAGCGGGGGTCCACTGTATATCGTAAATATTGTTAGAGCGAGGTCTAGCTTAAAGGTATTAAGGTACTATTCTTATGTTGTGTTTATAGGTTCAATGTGATTTACATCTATTTTATCTACATTGAGGCTATCTCCTTGGTGATTAGGTAGCGGGGGTTATTTTTTTAAAGTTGGAGATAAAGGTAGGTCAGAGTATTTTAGGGGTGAAGGAGGATTCTACGGGTTTAACTGTCCAAACGTAGATGTACATACTCTCGCCCAGAGCTCCGAATATTTTGAAGTTTGTTTTTTAAATAAAGATTGCATTCTTTTACAAAAAGTAATGTAAAAAAAAAAATCTAGAGTCAGTATTTACGGAGATATAAGGCCGCAAAGTCAGCACTTGTCGCTCACCTGACAGCAGCATGAAGCACTGCCGCTTGCAGAAATGTTGCCGATATACCTTTTTTTCTCAATTTTTTTTAATTTGTATATTTTTTATGTTCTGATAATTACAATTTGTAGTAGTTCTTGCAATTTCATAGCTAATCTTTCTTCTGACACTAATATTAGGTACTGAAATAGTACTCAAATAGCCACAAACACAGTGCCAGGTGAACATTTTCACCTACCTTAGTCACATGCTATTGTCTAGAAATATATACATAGTATTTATAGGTCCCAGCAATGTTTTGGATACACGGGAGTATATAATTATAATAATAATAATAAGTTTCTTTGAAGCATGATGTAAGACAAGTGTCAGTCCACTGCTGACAGTGCAGCAATGGTGACATTTGATAAGTGTGCACTGCCTTGGCTTTATTTGTTTTCACTGTTACACATAAACATGTCTGTCTGTCTGTCTGTCTATCTCTCTGTCTGTCCATCTAGCTCTCTGTCTTTCTGTCTATCTAGCTCTCTATCTGTCTAGCTCTATGTCTATCTGTCTAGCTCTATGTCTATCTGTCTAGCTCTATGTCTATCTGTCTAGCTCTATGTCTATCTGTCTAGGTCTATGTCTATCTGTCTAGGTCTATGTCTATCTGTCTAGGTCTATGTCTATCTGTCTAGCTCTATGTCTATCTGTCTAGCTCTGTTTATCTCTGCTTATCTGTCTCTCTGTCTGCTTGTCTCTTTTTCTGTCTCTCTGATGAGTGTCAGTCCACTGCTGACAGTGCAGCAGTGGTGACATTTGATGAGCATGCACTGCCTTGGCTTTATTTGTTTACAATGTTACACAAACATTTCTGTCTGTCTATCTGTCTAGCTCTCTGTCTATCTGTCTGTCTAGTTCTCTGTCTATCTGTCTGTCTAGCTCTCCGACTATCTGTCTGTCTAGCTCTCTGTTTATCTCTGTCTCAGAGAGTGCCACTCGTGAACCAACAGATATTACACACAACGCCACAGTCGTCGTCACATCTGATCCCTGAGCAAGTGTAAATACGTATTACATGCCAGTCATGCTTACTATACATTATATCTACAAGCACAGTATAGCACATTGTCTGGATTTTTTGGGTTATCCTATGTAATTTACACTATGTATAATTTTATTTATATGTACCTGTGAGACAGAGATAGACAGAGACAGAGATAGAGATAGACAGAAACAGATATAGATACAGACAGACAGACGAAGATAGAGACAGCCAAAGTCAATCACCCAGCCTGCCGAACACATATTACATGTTCCAGAATTGTTTCTCTTTACTTAGGGCAAAGGTTATAAGACATTCTGGCAAGATGACACTACCAGTGGTACCAAAATTGAAAGGGTGTTGCACATGGGTTAATATTGAGGGTTTTTTTATATTTCCTCGACCACTTATGGCCACATCCACCTGAAAGCCACTAAACTCGGGGTCAACATCACTTTCCTCTTAAAATGGGAATGTTAATACAACATGACATCAGTGAATCCAAGGTGTTTGCCATGCTGTTTGCTCTAGCTGGTGCTCAAATGAAATGGAGCTCCCACAAGTTACTAAGTGGCCCCAGATTTTTTTAATACTGCACACACTGAGTTTTAAGACCCATTCTATGCTGACCAGGCATCTCCATCCAATCATGCCAAATTTGGAGGCAGGAAAAAAAAACGTAGATCTATGTTTGGAGCACTAGAGGTAAGAACGTAGATCTACGTTTGAACAGTTAAGGGGCTAATATTTATATATTTTAAATTAGAATTTTGCATTGAAGCTGCAATGGTGGCGTTTGCCTGTAAGTGACCCTATTTTTAGAAGAGCAATCTTCAGCTTTACAATGAAAATGTAATGTTTATTACACTATAAAAAGAGACGTGAATGGAACTCAACCGCTCAGGAATGAAGTTAGAAGCTTTTTCCCTGACATGGATCTCTTTGACAGGAAAAGGATTTCAGTTCTATCATTAACCCTTTACCGGGCACTCCCTGGAAAATGATAATTTCGAAATGTATTTCAAATGAGTGGATAGAGTAACTCAATGTAAGGATAATGAGCCCATATAATTGAAATTCTAAAAAAAATTTTCACGCAATTGCCAATATTCAAGGACCGTCTACAGGGCGGTCCTGACCGTAAGAGTGTCAAATTCTGAATGTTGCAAATTTGCAATTGTTAATAAAACACCAAATAAGTATTTTTCTATTTTATTATACTAATAGACAATATCAAAAACACAAATGGAACTTGTTTCCAAACATTTTGTATGTATAAAAATATGAAAGTGAACCAAAGAGCAACATGGACACATTGCAAAGGATAAAACTTTCAAGTCCCATATTCCTGAATTTCCTGAGAAAAACAATCATTCTTGATCACTAATTGCTACAATGAAAGGCTATGAAGCAATTTCTTTCCTTCTTGATGCATAGATTTACCTTGCATACGGCACACAAAAATGAGGATGTGACATGATTTTTCGTTTTGCTGCAATAATTGCATGTAAATATTCTTCTGCCTTGCACTGGCCAGTGACCTAGCATTTTATCAAACCTATCATTTTGGTCAAACCTCACACTGTCATCAGGCCTTTCTGCACGTTGGTACTGCACTGGAGATGGCAACAGGTCATCTGGTTCTGGATCTGAGTCACTTTCCAACAAAATGCAGAGATATTTGAACTTCTGTTGGAAGGGTTCACAATAGAACAATTTCTCATTGATCTGGAATGACAATAAGAATGTTCTGTACACACCCAGACCACTACAAAATTCATATATGCACTAGAAATTTTTATATAAATATTTATTTACTGAAATTTAAAATGTGGCCCTGACGGGCGGGACCGTCTGTACACGGTCCTCTTTTGTTGCACTTTTTTCAATTGCATGGTACACTCATATTATGCATATCTAACTCCTGATATATATCTCAAAATATGCCTAAACTATTCATTTACACACTGGACACAACAATTAGTACTTACCGACATTGTAGAGAGTATAATCACAGTGTATATGAGTGGAACAAGAGCAAAAATTTGGCTCTGGGTGACGTAAAGCGAAGTGTTTACATTTTGGTCTCTCAACCAATGGGAAGCGAGCAGATGCCGGTCTCACTTAGCTGGAGCGACTCACAGAAGGCTTGTGATTGGTCAGATATAGAGAATGGGAACCTAGATAGGCTGGGGGAGTAGGATGACACGCGCAAAAACACGTGTTTAGGACCGTCTGTACACGGTCCTGCCCGGTAAAGGGTTAACAGTGATAAGATTCTCTTTGGCTTCTGACAAACCAAGATTTAGGTCAAAACTAAATGCAATTTTCGCTTTCTAATTTGAAAAACGTTTAAAACACTTTATGAATGCAAATCATATGTCATAGTTGACTACAATTCCAGCTAGACCATTCCAGTGCCCCTTTATGTCATTCTTAGTACAGACCGAAGAGAAGGATGAGAAGAAAGTAAAGCCTCGAGAATCTTCAAGGAAAGATATTAGTATAAGGAGAAATAAAAGCCAAAGGTGGATTAATGTGATTTACACATCAAAAATTAAAAAGATTATGGCAATTAGAAAAAATTGTTGTGAAAAGGGTAGACGTGCAGAGGTCTTAAGGTCGAGTTCACATTCAAACGGTGATATTTTTTCTCAGTCAAGAATAGTTTTTTTTTAAAGTAATAAAATAAGTACAGTGGACCCCCGAGTAATGCAAAAACTTCACTCCAGAAACCTGCTCAAGTGCCATTACCGAACAAATTTACTCCCTTAAGGAAAAATGTCACGTAGGTTAGTCTATTTCAGACCCCCAAAAATACACTTCCACAAGCACTTACAATATAATACTTACATAATTGTACGATTTCCGGGGTGTTCGTTACTCGGGGGTCCACTGTATAATTAAGGATGTCACAAAAAATGTTACTAGAATAATTAAGTGAAGAGTTAGAATTAATTTTTCTAATGGAGATTAGACTTTCTAGCTGGAAGCTAGATGTACGTGGTTATACTAAAAATTATCTACCCCATCAATAAATGAAAACTACGTCTACGAAATGTCAGTACCAGGCAGCGACTTCAAATCCAAAATGGTGTTTGTTGGAGAAGTGACATTTGTAAAGATGGTAGAAACAAACTTAAAGGAAAGATGTTCCAATAATTAACCCTTTCAGGGTCACAAGGCGATTTCGCCCACTTTGAGACCTATTTTCGGCAAATTCCAATGTTTCAGTCTATTAAAATTATAGCTATTTTGCTAGAACTCCATTTATTCTATCAATCGAGTACAAGAAACCGCCTATTTACCAATTTCAACTACCCAAAATAGTGGTCAGAAAAAGGCAATTTGGCCAATTTCACACAAATTTCAAACAATGCCAATTTCAAAATAGGGTTCAGAACAAACAAGGCAGACATTCCTGGCACTAAAATAACATCTTCTCTGTTCATTAGTCACGTCTCCAGGCCCCTCTTACATTACTTTTGCTTTCCATTTTGAATTTTGAATTTCACAAAAAATACAAGATTTACTGTTATGTATACAACTGCATCATTGTAAAAATGGAATAAATTATATCAGCGCAATTGTGCAAGAATATTAGACTTGCAAGTTGATGTGTATTGGACGCATGGTGTGATTTGTTTACTCTTGAACATCGGCCAAAATCGAACATTTTTGCTACTTTGCGCACAGTTTCAAGGTACTTGTCATCATGAAACCAGTCAAAATTATCTCTATTTCTGTAATATATCATCCATTCTATCAAATGAGACCAAGAAAACGAGAATACAAGCATAAATACCATACAAAAATAGACTGCAAAGTTGCTGTTTTAAACCAAAAACACGGTGAGTTTTTTTCCTCATTATGCACTGTGTGGTGCAGGATTTTTTTTATACTGTGCATACTGACCGCACAGACCCATTCTCTCACATCTACGCCTAACAGCCTGTTTCTGCTTGATTTGAGGGCGTTAGAATTTAGGCATAGTAGTACGACGAAAACCCTGGCACGTAAGCCATACTAGTACGGCCGAAACCTTGAAAGGGTTAAATGGAGCCATGAAATCCAGTTGCCACAAAGAAGGTTGTGCCATAGATTGAGTCGGCAATAGAGAAGGAAGCTTCTATATATTCGTAGGCTTGCAGTGAGGTAAAGTAAATTCTTAGTAAAATAGTGAGCCCTAGGCTTTGAATTGCTTCGAAGTGGTTAGAATTGAGAATTGCGTGGTGTGCTCAAGTTACAGTTGTTCCTGAAGAAAGAATAGTAGTATTAAGGAGTGGGACTTTGAAGGGGTTAAAAGGTTGGATTCCTTCAGGGGGTCAGAATAATATACCAATTTCAATTGTTGGGGTGAACCTTCTGTGAAAGATAGCTCTAAAGAAAAAAAAAAAAAAGGATTTCAGAAACAATAAATAGAATTACAGTGGTCCCCCGCCTAACGAGCACCCCAGAAATCATACAATTATGTAAGTATAATATTGTAAGTGCTTGTGGAAGTGTATTTTTGGGGGTCTGAAATAGACTGACCTACGTGACATTATTTCTTAAGGAAGTAAATTCGTTCGGTAATGGCACTTGAGCAGGCTTCTGGAATGAATTTTGCTCGTTAGGCAGGGGACCAATGTATACCCCATCAGTCCCTTTATGACAATTTGGGTATGGAGGCCCTGGTAGGTTCTTTCTCGGGTGACATCCCTCCATCATTGAATTATAGTTAAAAAGACAGGGATAAATCTAAAAAAAATGAGGTCAGGGGCCTTCTTTGTAATTAATACAGAGGACCCACGGATTACGTAATTATTCCATTCCAGAGGGCACTACTTAAACCGAATATTACTTAATCCGAATCTATTTTCCCAATAAGAAATAATGGAAATTCAATTAATCCGTTCCAGACAACCAAAAGTATTAAAATAAATATTGTTTCCACACTAAATTACACAGAAAAGAATGAGATATAAAGTACATAAAACAGTAATAACTTGACACTTATCTTTATTGAAGAGTTGTTGATGTGTGGAAGATGGAAGGAGGGGAGAGGAAGGAGTAGTTGCTAGTGTTTGGAAGGGGAATCCCCTTCCATTATCACTTCAGGTACCAAGTTCTTTTCCGGGGTTACTTCCCTGCATGCCTGCTACACTCCCTGCATGCCTGTTACACTCCCTGCATGCCTGCTACACTCCCTGCATGCCTGCTACACTCCCTGCATGTCTGCTACACTCCCTGCATGCCTGCAACACTCCCTGCATGCCTGATACACTCCCTGCATGCATGCTACACTCCCTGCATGCTTGTTACACTCCCTGCATGCCTGCTACACTCCCTGCATGCCTGCTACACTCCCTGCATGCCTGCTACACTCCCTGCATGTCTGCTACACTCCCTGAATGCCTGCTATGCTCCCTGCATGCCTGCTACACTCCCTGCATGCCTGCTACACTCCCTGCATCCCTGCTACGCTCCCTGCATGCCTGCTACGCTCCTGCATGCCTGCTACACTCCCTGTATGCCTGCTTCACTCCCTGCATGCCTGCTATGCTCCCTGCATGCCTGCTACACTCACTGAATGCCTGCTACACTCCCTGAATGCCTGCTACACTCCCTGCATGCCTGCTATGCTCCCTGCATGCCTGCTACACTCCCTGCATGCTTGTTACACTCCCTGCATGCCTGCTACACTCCCTGCATGCCTGCTATACTCCCTGCATGCCTGCTACACTCCCTGAATGCCTGCTATGCTCCCTGCATGCCTCCTACACTCCCTGTATGCCTGCTTCACTCCCTGCATGCCTGCTACGCTCCCTGCATGCCTGCTACACTCCCTGAATGCCTGCTACACTCCCTGCATGCCTGCTACACTCCCTGCATGCCTGCTATGCTCCCTGCATGCCTGCTACACTCCCTGCATGCCTGCTATACTTTTTACCACAGGGCTGGCACTAGGAGCTTTCTTTGGGCCCATGGTGGCTTATTTAGCAATTGCAAGCACTAAAAACAATGGAAAAATGACAAAATGTATGGTATGAATGAGTGGGTGGCTGTCACTTGCTGGTAAACAATGGCACACTGATCTGAATGGAGTGTTGGGCCATCTTGGCCATGCATACGCATCCAGGACGAATTACTTATTCCGACCGGATCTACTTATACCGAACCAATATTTTTACGAAAAAATGTTACTTATTCCGAATTTTACGTAATCTGACGGCTACGTAATCCGGGGGTCCACTGTATTTTATAATATGTAAACCGCACACTGTAAGCTTTCCAAGGAAATAAACATTTTCAATTTCAAATAAAAAATCTTTAATCTTTAATTGTACATAAAAGACCCTAAAATCCGAAACTCTCTGCCTGAAGATTCTAAAATTCACTTGTCTGCCAATCACTTCAAATGTATTGTCAGGAAACACCTTATTGCCTTCATGTGACCCTGACAGCAATATGCTGTCAAACAAAAATTTGTTTATATCCAATTCTGTTCCTGTTCTCCTTCCAGCCTTAATTCAACTGCCATATATAATTAGAATCATATATAACTTCATATTTGTACTGTAATTTAAGTAACAAATCCCACTCAGTCTGCTAAATTTAACAATTGTATCTTCTTATTGTTATTTTTTATTGTGTTAATTTAAAGTCTGGTATTTGCTATGTTTCACCTTAGACACTGGGTATTATTTACACCTTCACTTTATTCTATATCATGTGAAGTAATAATGAAACTTAGATTAGTACCAGTATTTGTATTCAACCATCACTAACAACCTTCAGAAAAGTTCAAGTACTCTTTATAGAAATAAAACTTAATTTTTGGTAAGTAAGCTTCAAATATAGGTTAGATATGTATATGAATGAAGGTGGGTGGATGAGTTCGACCAGCCTAACACTGACCAACAGGCCTACTATGATGTTATGAATGGGGGTAGTGGGTGAGTTAGACCAGCCTAACACTGACCAACAGGCCTACTATGATGTTATGAATGGGGGTGGTGGGTGAGTTAGACCAGCCTAACACTGACCAACAGGCCTACTATGATGTTATGAATGGGGGTGGGTGGGTGAGTTGGACCAGCCTAACACTGACCAACAGGCCTACTACGATGTTAAGTATGTTTAAGTACAGGTACACTTAAGTACAATTATCATACATAGTAACACGTGTATATTACCCAGGATAACCCAATAAAGTTAAAGTGACTTATTTCTAATGGGGTCCTTGTAATATATTATTATTATGCTCTACTGTCTTACACCTGCTGCCTTTGGTCACCTAGCAGTAAATAAGTACCTGCTGCCCCTGGTCACCTAGCAGAAATTTTGTACCTGCTTGTTAGCTGACTGTTTTAACGTTGCATCCTGGGGAAGATTAAACACCACCAACAGAAATAAGCCATTACGATCACTGTGTTTGTTGGGTTAACCTGGGTTACTAACACTCTGGGTTATCCTGGGTTACTAACACTCTGGGTTATCCTGGGTTACTAACACTCTGGGTTATCCTGGGTTACTAACACTCTGGGTTATCCTGGGTTACTAACACTCTGGGTTATCCTGGGTTACTAACACTCTGGGTTATACTGGGTTACTAACACTCTGGGTTATCCTGGGTTACTAACACTCTGGGTTATCTGGGTTACTAACACTCTGGGTTATCCTGGGTTACTAACACTCTGGGTTATCCTGGGTTACTAACACTCTGGGTTATCCTGGGTTACTAACACTCTGGGTTATCCTGGGTTACTAACACTCTGGGTTATCCTGGGTTACTAACACTCTGGGTTATCCTGGGTTACTAACACTCTGGGTAATCCTGGGTTACTAACACTCTGGGTTATCCTGGGTTACTAACACTGGGTTATCCTGGGTTACTAACACTCCGGGTTATCCTGGTTTACTAACACTCTGGGTTATCCTGGGTTACTAACACTCTGGGTTATCATGGGTTACTAACACCCTGGGTTACTAACACTCCGGGTTATCCTGGGTTACTAACACTGTGTTATCCTGGGTTACTAACACTAGGTTATCATGGGTTACTAACACTCTGGGTTATCCTGGGTTACTAACACTCCGGGTTATCCTGGGTTACTAACACTCAGGGTTATCCTGGGTTACTAACACTCCGGGTTATCCTGGGTTACTAACACTCTGGGTTACCCTGGGTTACTAACACTGGGTTATCCTGGGTTACTAACACTCTGGGTTATCCTGGGTTACTAACACTCTGGGTTATCCTGGGTTACTAACACTCTGGGTTATCCTAGGTTACTAACACTCCGGGTTACCCTGGGTTACTAACACTGGGTTATCCTGGGTTACTAACACTCTGGGTTATTATGGGTTACTAACACTCCAGGTTATCCTGGGTTACTAACACTCCAGGTTATGCTGGGTTACTAACACTCTGGGTTATCCTGGGTTACTATCACTCCGGGTTACCCTGGGTTACTAACACTGGGTTATCCTGGGTTACTAACACTCTGGGTTATCCTGGGTTACTAACACTGGGTTTTCCTGGGTTACTAACACTGAGTTATCTTAGGTTACTAACACTGAGTTATCTTAGGTTACTATTAGGTTACTAACACTCTGGGTTATCCTTGGTTACTAACACTCTGGGTTATCCTGGGTTACTAACACTGGGTTATCCTGGGTTACTAACACTCTGGGTTATCCTGAGTTACTAACACTCTGGGTTATCCTGGGTTACTAACACTCTGGGTTATCCTGGGTTACTAAGACTCGGGGTTATCCTGGGTTACTAAGACTCGGGGTTATCCTGGGTTACTAAGACTCGGGGTTATCCTGGGTTACTAACACTCGGGGTTATCCTGGGTTACTAAGACTCGGGGTTATCCTGGGTTACTAACACTCGGGGTTATCCTGGGTTACTAACACTCGGGGTTATCCTGGGTTACTAAAACTCGGGGTTATCCTGGGTTACTAACACTGGGTTATCCTGGGTTACTAACACTCTGGGTTAATTACTAGTTTAATTTTCTTGTGTAATTATTAATTAAGTTTTAAAATGGAGGTTAATAAAATATAATGTTGAGAAAGTATTACTTTGCTTCCTTGCTTCGCCTTTATCATATTATCTCAATATATATTAATATAGCAGTGTTCCTACTTACCTCATAAATCAATCTTCCACTGATAGTTACTCCACCATTATATTAACTGACCAAAATTGACATAAATGTAAAATAATATTCCCTGATGCCGCCACTTTCTTTGTTTGTTGTTGTTATTAGAGCCACTGACACCATAAGCCGTATCCAACCCGACTTCTCAACGACACCAGCAAGATTTGTTGACCAAGGCTGGACGATGACACCAACAAGATTTGTTGACCAAGGCTGGACGATGACACCAGCAAGATTTGTTGACCAAGGCTGGACGATGACACCAACAAGATTTGTTGACCAAGGCTGGACGATGACACCAGCAAGATTTGTTGACCAAGGCTGGACGATGACACCAGCAAGATTTGTTGACCAAGGCTGGACGAGTCAGAGTGCACATGCTGTGGATTCCATCTCACATTGGTCTTCAGATGCATGATAGAACTGATAAATTGGCTAAGTTTTATGCTTTCAAAGAGGGGATAGATTACAATCTTGGCTTGTCAGTTAGCAGTTTGAGAACAATAATACGAAAAGAACTTCAACTGAATTTTATTGACTTAAGACTCAGGGAGTTTGACACCAGTCAGTCCATCTATCATCATTCTATCATGCAGGAGGAGCCACATGTCTATGGTGCATCCAACAAAATAAGCAGACTCTTGGATGTCACCACCGCCCGCCTCCGGCTGGGTTACAAGTATCTTTGGCAGGTTAAATCACCACCACCAGATGTAGACCAAACAAGATGTAAACTTTGCCAGTTGGATTATTGTCACACCCTGCGTCATTATGTACTGGAGTGCGATAAAATTAATGAATTCAGAGACTACTCATTCAGAAATGTTCAAGATATGTCAAAGTATTTTATCCACAGTGGTATATTACAGACCATTCTGGAAAAATACCCTGACTTTGCTCCCTGTAAATAAAGCATTGACACGTGTGTGTGTGTGTGTGTGTGTATGTATATGTGTGTATGTGTGTATGTATATACATGTATGTGTGTACTCACCTAATTGTACTCACCTAATTGTGGTTGCAGGGGTCGAGACTCAGCTCCTGGCCCCGCCTCTTCGCTGTCTGCTACTGGGTCTCTGCTCTCCCTGCTCCATGAGCTCTATCATACCTCGTCTTAAAACTATGTATGGTTCCTGCCTCCACTATATCTTTCTCTAGACTATTCCACTTCCTGACTACTCTGTGGCTGAAGAAATGCTTCCTAACATCCCTTTGACTCATCTGAGTCTTCAGCTTCCAGTTGTGTCCCCTTGTTTCTGTGTTCCCTCTCTGGAACATCCTGTCCCTGTCTACCTTGTCGATTCCCCGCAGTATTTTGTATGTCGTTATCATGTCTCCTCTGACCCTTCTTTCCTCCAGTGTTGTTAGTCCTATTTCCCTCAACCTTTCTTCATAGGACAGACCCTGAGTTGTGGAACTAGCCTTGTCGCAAACCTTTGCACTTTCTCTAGTTTCTTTACGTACTTGACCAGGTGTGGGTTCCAGACTGGTGCTGCATATTCTAGTATGGGCCTGACGTACACGGTGTACAGTGTCTTGAACGATTCCTTGTTTAGGTAACGGAACGCTAATCTTAGGTTTGCCAGTCGCCCATATGCTGCCGCAGTTATCTGGTTGATGTGTGCCTCCGGAGACGTCTTGGCGTTATACTCACCCCAAGGTCTTTCTCCTTTGCCGAGGTTTGTAGCCCTTGTCCACCTAGCCTGTATTCTGTCAGCGGTCTTCTTTGTCCTTCTCCGATCTTCATGACTTTGCATTTGGTGAGATTGAATTCGAGAAGCCAGTTGCTAGACCAGATGTCAAGCTTGTCCAGGTCTGTTTGAAGTCCTGCTTGGTCCTCTTCCGATGTGATTCTCCTCATTAATTTCACATCATCTGCGAACAGAGACACTTCTGAGTCTATCCCATCCGTCATGTCGTTTACATATACCAAGAATAACACTGGTCCTAGGACTGACCCCTGCGGTACGCCGCTCGTCACAGGCACCCACTGTGATACCTCACCACGCACCATGACCCGTTGTTGCCTCCCTGTGAGGTATTCCCTGATCCATTCCAGTGCCCTTCCTGTTATACATGCTTGTTCTTCCAACTTCTTTACTAATCTCATGTGAGGAACTGTGTCGAAGGCCTTCCTGCAGTCCAGGAAAATGCAATCAACCCACCCTTCCTCTCTTGCCTTACCTCTGTTACTTTATCATAGAACTCTAGGAGGTTTGTTACACAGGATTTGCCTTCCCGGAATCCGTGCTGTCTGGTGTTTATTATCCTGTTCAGCTCGAGGTGCTCCACCATTCTTTTCCTGATGATTTTCTCCAGGACTTTGCACACTATACATGTAAGTGACACCGGTCTATAGTTTAGTGCCTCTTTTCTGTCTCCTTTTTTAAAGATGGGGACTACATTGGCCTTCTTCCATACCTCAGGTATCTGCCCATTTTCAAGGGATGTGTTGAATATTATGGTAAGTGGCACACTCAGTACCTCAGCTCCTTCCCGAAGAACCCACGGGGAGATATTGTCCGGACCCATCGCCTTTGAGGTATCAAGGTCACTGAGTAACTGCTTCACCTCCTCCTCAGTTGTGTGTATGCCCTCTAGCACTTGATACATCCCTTGTTGGTGACGCACCCCATCCTGTCTACCCAGCTGCCTTCCTTCCTCCACTGTGAATACTTCCTTAAACCTCAAGTTGAGCTCCTCACATACCTCTTGATCATTGCTTGTGAGTTCCCCATCTTCTCTTCTCAGCCTTATCACCTGGTCTTTAGCTGTTGTTTTCCTTCTGATGTGACTGTACATGAGCTCGGGTCGGACTTAACTTTCGATGCTATGTCGTTTCGTACTGTTTCTGGGCCTCCCTCCGTACCTGTGCATACTCGTTTCTAGCTCTTCTACTACTCTCTTTGTTTACTTGGGTTCTTTGCCTTCTGTACCTTTTCCATTCTCTGACACTCTGAGTCTTTGCCTCCCTGCACCTTTGGGTAAACCAGGGCTCTTTCTGGCCTTCCCGTTTAATCTTTTTCCTCTGGGTATAAACCGTCCTCTGCCTCCTTGCACTTTGACCCTACGTATTCCATCATTTCATTTATTGTCTGTCCATCCATTTCCCTTTCCCACTGAACCTCCTGCAGGAAATTCCTCATGCCTGTGTAGTTTCCTCTTTTAAAATCTGGTTTGTCTCTTTCGGTACCGTTTTCCCTCTCCACCTGTAGCTCTACAATGTACTCAAAGCTCAGCACCATATGGTCACTGGCTCCCAGGGGGCTCTCGTGTGTTATGTCTTCAATATCTGAGCTGTTCAGGGTGAATACAAGGTTTAGTCTTGCTGGTTCATCTTCTCCTCTCACTCTGGTCGTGTCCCTGACATGTTGGTGCATCAGGTTTTCCAGTACCGCATCCATCATCTTGGCTCTCCAAGTTTCTGGACCCCCATGTGGTTCTTGGTTCTCCCAGTCGATCTCAATGTGGTTGAAATCGCCCATGACCAGTAGCTTCGCTCTGCTCATGTGCGCTTTTCTTGCTACCTCCGCCAGAGTGTCCACCATCGCTCTGTTGTTCTCATCATATTCCTCACCTTGCCTCCTGCAGTTCTGTGGTGGGTTATACATCACTGCAATGATTATCTTGTGTGTATGTGTGTGTGTGTGTGTATATATGTATGTGTATATGTATATGTGTGTGTGTGTGACCCAACAATTAAAATTTGCACCAATAACTCATTACAGTTGTGGCTGGGTGTAGACTAATAGATTGCTCATTGTTTTATAATTTGTTCATGAGTGCAACCATGTACTTACATGATTTACTTACATGATTCATTACCTTGTAACTAGTGAATTAATTACCATTGTACCTTGTTCAGCTATCAAAACTTTGGGGCCCAGTTTCTGGACCCTATATATACCTCTGTAATCTGCAAATACCTTTGTAACTTGTCATGATTGTGACCATCTGAGTTCATTACCTTTGTAACTTACTCAGCTATCAAACTTTGAGGTCCAGTCCCTGGACCCATTATGTACCTCTGTAATCTTTTGACTACCGCCCACAGGATGGGTATGGGGTGCATAATAAAGATATCAAACTAAAAGGCTGGACGATGACACCAGCAAGATTTGTTGACCAAGGCTGGACGATGACACCATCAAGATTTGTTGCCCAAAGCTGGACGATGACACCAGCAAGATTTGTTGCCCAAAGCTGAACAATGACAGCAGGAAGATTTGTTGCCCAACGCTGGACGATGACACAGCAAGATTTGTTGCCCAAAGCTGGACGATGACACCAGCAAGATTTGTTGCCCAAAGCTGGATGATGA
>WNWK01030338.1:0-23589 GCA_009830355.1 Cherax destructor
ATATATATATATTAAAAATGCTAAAAACTTGATTTTATTGCATTTTTGACGATTAAGGCATTTTCAAGATTTTCTGAAAACTATTTTTAGATAAAATACACCTATGAGTAAGCTTCTAAAGAAAATCATAAAATTTTGCTTACTTTTCCCATAATTTTCAATTGCCGTAGAAATTCTATTTAAAAGTTTGAAAATCTACGTATTTTAGCTAAAAATGGTTTGTCAGAAAAGCACTCAAACGCTCTAAAACGTCGAAATATGCAATAAAATACGATTTTAGCACATTTTCTGAGCTTTTTAATGTTTTATGTATTTTCAGAAATAATATGAAATATTCTATAAAATATTGATTTTATAGATTTTAATGGGAGTTTTTAAAAATATGTAAATAATTAATATATATTCAAAATGCTAAAAACTTATTTTATTGCATTTTTGACGATTAAGGCATTTTCAAGGATTTTCTGAAAAACTATTTTTAGATAAAATACACCTATGAGTAAGCTTCTAAAGAAAATCATAAAATTTTGCTTACTTTTCCCATAATTTTCAATTGCCTAAATTCTATTTAAAAGTTTGAAAATCTACGTATTTTAGCTAAAAAATGAGTTTTGTCTGAAAAGCACTCAAACCGCTCTAAAACGTCGAAATATGCAATAAAATACGATTTTAGCAATTTTTCTTAGCTTTTAATTTTTATGTATTTTCGAAAATAATGAAATATTCTATAAAAATATTGATTTTATAGATTTTTAATGGGAGTTTTTAAAAATATGTAAATAATTAATATATATTCAAAATGCTAAAACTTGATTTATTGCATTTTTGACGATTAAGGCATTTTCAAGGATTTTCTGAAAACTATTTTTAGATAAAATACACCTATGAGTAAGCTTCTAAAGAAATCATAAAATTTGCTTACTTTCCCATAATTTTCAATTGCCGTAGAATTCTATTTAAAGTTTGAAAATCTACGTATTTAGCTAAAAAATGAGTTTTGTCAGAAAAGCACTCAAACCGCTCTAAAACGTCGAAATATGCAATAAAATACGATTTTAGCACATTTTCTGAAGCTTTTAATGTTTATGTATTTTCGAAAATAATATGAAATATTCTATAAAAATATTGATTTTTATAGATTTTTAATGGAGTTTTTAAAAATATGTAAATAATTAATATATATTCAAAATGCTAAAAACTTGATTTTATTGCATTTTTGACGATTTAAGAGCATTTTCAAGGATTTTCTGAAAACTATTTTTAGATAAAATACACTATGAGTAAGCTTCTAAAAGAAAATCATAAAATTTTGCTTACTTTTCCTATAATTTTCAATTGCCGTAGAAATTCTATTTAAAGTTTGAAAATCTACGTATTTTAGCTAAAAAATGAGTTTTGTCAGAAAAGCACTCAAACCGCTCTAAAACGTCGAAATATGCAATAAAATACGATTTTAGCTTTTTCTGAGCTTTTTAATGTTTATGTATTTTCGAAAATAATATGAAATATTCTATAAAAATATTGATTTTTATAGATTTTTAATGGGAGTTTTTAAAAATATGTAAATAATTAATATATATTCAAAAATGCTAAAAAATTTGATTTTATTGCATTTTTTGACGATTTAGGGCATTTTCAAGGATTTTCTGAAAAACTATTTTTTAGATAAAATACACCTATGAGTAAGCTTCCTAAGAAAATCATAAAATTTTGCTTACTTTTCCATAATTTTCAATTGCCTGAAATTCTATTTAAAAGTTTGAAAATCTACGTATTTTAGCTAAAAAATGAGTTTTGTCAGAAAAGCACTCAAACCCTCTAAAACGTCGAAATATGCAATAAAATACGATTTTAGCACATTTTTCTGAGCTTTTAATGTTTATGTATTTTCGAAAATAATATGAAATATTCTATAAAAATATTGATTTTATAGATTTTTAATGGGAGTTTTTAAAAATATGTAAATAATTATATATATTCAAAATGCTAAAAAACTTGATTTTATTGCATTTTTGACGATTTAAGGCATTTTCAAGGATTTTCTGAAAAACTATTTTTTAGATAAAATACACCTATGAGTAAGCTTCCTAAAGAAAATCATAAAATTTTGCTTACTTTCCCATAATTTTCAATTGCCGTAGAAATTTATTTAAAAGTTTGAAAATCTACGTATTTTAGCTAAAAATGAGTTTGTCAGAAAAGCACTCAAACCAGCTCTAAAACGTCGAAATATGCAATAAAATACGATTTTAGCACATTTTCTGAGCTTTTAATGTTTTATGTATTTTCGAAAATAATATGAAATATTCTATAAAAATATTGATTTTTTTAGATTTTAATGGGAGTTTTTAAAAATATGTAAATAATTAATATATATTCAAAATGCTAAAAACTTGATTTTATTGCATTTTTGACGATTAAGGCATTTTCAAGGATTTTCTGAAAAACTATTTTTTAGATAAAATACACCTATGAGTAAGCTTCCTAAAGAAAATCATAAAATTTTGCTTACTTTTCCATAATTTTCAATTGCCGTAGAAATTCTATTTAAAAGTTTGAAAATCTACGTATTTTAGCTAAAAATGAGTTTTGTCAGAAAAGCACTCAAACCGCTCTAAAACGTCGAAATATGCAATAAAATACGATTTTAGCACATTTTCTAGACTTTTTAATGTTTATGTATTTTCGAAAATAATATGAAATATTCTATAAAAATATTGATTTTTATAGATTTTTAATGGGAGTTTTTAAAAATATGTAAATAATTATATATTCAAAAATGCTAAAAACTTGATTTTATTGCATTTTGACGATTTAAGGCATTTCAAGGATTTTCTGAAAACTATTTTTTAGATAAAATACACCTATAGTAAACTTCTAAAAGAAAATCATAAAATTTTGCTTACTTTCCATAATTTTCAATTGCCGTAGAAATTCTATTTAAAGTTTGAAAATCTACGTATTTTAGCTAAAAATGAGTTTGTCAGAAAAGCTCAAACCACTCTAAAACGTCGAAATATGCAATAAAATACGATTTATGACATTTTCTGAGCTTTTTAATGTTTTATGTATTTTCGAAAATAATATGAAATATTCTATAAAAATATTGATTTTATAGATTTTAATGGGAGTTTTAAAAATATGTAAATAATTAATATATATTCAAAAATGCTAAAAACTTGATTTTATTGCATTTTGACGATTAAGGCATTTTCAAGGATTTTCTGAAAAACTATTTTTAGATAAAATACACCTATGAGTAAGCTTCTAAAGAAAATCATAAAATTTTGCTTACTTTTCCCATAATTTTCAATTGCCGTGAAATTCTATTTAAAAGTTTGAAAATCTACGTATTTTAGCTAAAAATGAGTTTTGTCAGAAAACACTCAAACCGCTCTAAAACGTCGAAATATGCAATAAAATACGATTTTAGCATTTTCTGAGCTTTTAATGTTTTATGTATTTTCGAAAATAATATGAAATATTCTATAAAAATATTGATTTTTATAGATTTTTAATGGGAGTTTTAAAAATATGTAAATAATTAATATATATTCAAAATGCTAAAAACTTGATTTTATTGCATTTTGACGATTTAAGGCATTTTCAAGGATTTTCTGAAAACTATTTTTAGATAAAATACACCTATGAGTAACTTCCTAAAGAAAATCATAAAATTTTGCTTACTTTTCCATAATTTTCAATTGCCGTAGAAATTCTATTTAAAGTTTGAAAATCTACGTATTTTAGCTAAAAATGAGTTTTGTCAGAAAACACTCAAACCGCTCTAAAACGTCGAAATATGCAATAAAATACGATTTTAGCACATTTTTCTGAGCTTTTAATGTTTTATGTATTTTCGAAAATAATATGAAATATTCTATAAAAATATTGATTTTTATAGATTTTTAATGAGTTTTAAAAATATGTAAATAATTAATATATATTCAAAAATGCTAAAACTTGATTTTATTGCATTTTGACGATTTAAGGCATTTTCAAGGATTTTCTGAAAAACTATTTTTTTAGATAAAATACACCTATAGTAAGCTTCTAAAAGAAAATCATAAAATTTTGCTTACTTTTCCCATAATTTTCAATTGCCGTAGAATTCTATTTAAAAGTTTGAAAATCTACGTATTTTAGCTAAAAAATGAGTTTTGTCAGAAAAGCACTCAAACCACTCTAAAACGTCGAAATATGCAATAAAATACGATTTTACATTTTCTGAGCTTTTTAATGTTTTATGTATTTTCGAAAATAATATGAAATATTCTATAAAAATATTGATTTTTATAGATTTTTAATGGGAGTTTTTAAAAATATGTAAATAATTAATATATATTCAAAATGCTAAAAACTTGATTTTATTGCATTTTTGACGATTTAAGGCATTTTCAAGGATTTTCTGAAAAACTATTTTTTAGATAAAATACACCTATAGTAAGCTTCCTAAAGAAAATCATAAAATTTTGCTTACTTTTCCCATAATTTTCAATTGCCGTGAAATTCTATTTAAAAGTTTGAAAATCTACGTATTTTAGCTAAAAATGAGTTTTCAGAAAAGCACTCAAACCGCTCTAAAACGTCGAAATATGCAATAAAATACGATTTTAGCACATTTTCTGAGCTTTTAATGTTTTATGTATTTTCGAAAATAATATGAAATATTCTATAAAAATATTGATTTTATAGATTTTTAATGGAGTTTTAAAAATATGTAAATAATTAATATATATTAAAAAATGCTAAAAACTTGATTTTATTGCATTTTTGACGATTAAGGCATTTTCAAGATTTTCTGAAAAACTATTTTTAGATAAAATACACCTATGAGTAAGCTTCCTAAAGAAAATCATAAAATTTTGCTTACTTTTCCATAATTTTCAATTGCCGTAGAAATTCT
Source organism: Cherax destructor (assembly GCA_009830355.1). Taxonomy (NCBI): domain Eukaryota; kingdom Metazoa; phylum Arthropoda; class Malacostraca; order Decapoda; family Parastacidae; genus Cherax; species Cherax destructor. The sequence continues at coordinate 4,907 of WNWK01030338.1, forward strand.
ATTTAAAGTTTGAAAATCTACGTATTTTAGCTAAAAATGAGTTTTGTCGAAAAGCACTCAAACCGCTCTAAAACGTCGAAATATGCAATAAAATACGATTTTAGCACATTTTCTGAGCTTTTAATGTTTATGTATTTTCGAAAATAATATGAAATATTCTATAAAAATATTGATTTTATAGATTTTTAATGGGAGTTTTAAAAATATGTAAATAATTAATATATATTCAAAAATGCTAAAAACTTGATTTTATTGCATTTTGACGATTTAAGGCATTTTCAAGGATTTTCTGAAAAACTATTTTTTAGATAAAATACACCTATGAGTAAGCTTCCTAAAGAAAATCATAAAATTTTGCTTACTTTTCCATAATTTTCAATTGCCGTAGAATTCTATTTAAAAGTTTGAAAATCTACGTATTTTAGCTAAAAAATGAGTTTGTCAGAAAACACTCAAACCGCTCTAAAACGTCGAAATATGCAATAAAATACGATTTTAGCCATTTTCTGAGCTTTTAATGTTTATGTATTTTCGAAAATAATTGAAATATTCTATAAAATATTGATTTTTATAGATTTTTAATGGGAGTTTTTAAAAATATGTAAATAATTAATATATATTCAAAAATGCTAAAAACTTGATTTTATTGCATTTTTGACGATTAAGGCATTTTCAAGGATTTTCTGAAAAACTATTTTTTAGATAAAATACACCTATGAGTAAGCTTCCTAAAGAAAATCATAAAATTTTGCTTACTTTTCCATAATTTTCAATTGCCGTGAAATTCTATTTAAAGTTTGAAAATCTACGTATTTTAGCTAAAATGAGTTTTGTCAGAAAAGCACTCAAACCGCTCTAAAACGTCGAAATATGCAATAAAATACATTTTACATTTTTCTGAGCTTTTTAATGTTTTATGTATTTTCGAAAATAATATGAAATATTCTATAAAAATATTGATTTTTATAGATTTTAATGGAGTTTTAAAAATATGTAAATAATTAATATATATTCAAAAATGCTAAAAACATTGATTTTATTGCATTTTGACGATTAAGGCATTTTCAAGATTTTCTGAAAAACTATTTTTTAGATAAAATACACCCCTATGAGTAAGCTTCCTAAAGAAAATCATAAAATTTTGCTTACTTTTCCCATAATTTTCAATTGCCGTAGAAATTCTATTTAAAAGTTTGAAAATCTACGTATTTTAGCTAAAAATGAGTTTTGTCAGAAAAGCACTCAAACCGCTCTAAAACGTCGAAATATGCAATAAAATACGATTTTAGCACATTTTTCTGAGCTTTTTAATGTTTTATGTATTTTCGAAAATAATATGAAATATTCTATAAAAATATTGATTTTTATAGATTTTTAATGGGATTTTTTAAAAATATGTAAATAATTAATATATATTCAAAAATGCTAAAAAACTTGATTTTATTGCATTTTTTGACGATTTAAGGCATTTTCAAGGATTTTCTGAAAAACTATTTTTTTTAGATAAAATACACCTATGAGTAAGCTTCCTAAAAGAAAATCATAAAATTTTGCTTACTTTTCCCATAATTTTCAATTGCCGTAGAAATTCTATTTAAAAGTTTGAAAATCTACGTATTTTAGCTAAAAAATGAGTTTTGTCAGAAAAGCACTCAAACCGCTCTAAAACGTCGAAATATGCAATAAAATACGATTTTAGCACATTTTTCTGAGCTTTTTAATGTTTTATGTATTTTTCGAAAATAATATGAAATATTCTATAAAAATATTGATTTTTATAGATTTTTAATGGGAGTTTTTAAAAATATGTAAATAATTAATATATATTCAAAATGCTAAAAACTTGATTTTATTGCATTTCTTGACATTTTCAGGGATTTTCTGAAAAACTATTTTTTTTAGATAAAATACACCTATGAGTAAGCTTCCTAAAAGAAAATCATAAAATTTTGCTTACTTTTCCCATAATTTTCAATTGCCGTAGAAATTCTATTTAAAAGTTTGAAAATCTACGTATTTTAGCTAAAAAATGAGTTTTGTCAGAAAAGCACTCAAACAGCTCTAAAACGTCGAAATATGCAATAAAATACGATTTTAGCACATTTTTCTGAGCTTTTTAATGTTTTATGTATTTTTCGAAAATAATATGAAATATTCTATAAAAATATTGATTTTTATAGATTTTTAATGGGAGTTTTTAAAAATATGTAAATATTATATATATTAAAATGCTAAAAACTTGATTTATTGCATTTTTGACGATTAAGAGCATTTCAAGGATTTTCTGAAAAACTATTTTTTAGATAAAATACACCTATGAGTAAGCTTCTAAAGAAAATCATAAAATTTTGCTTACTTTCCATAATTTTCAATTGCCGTAGAAATTCTATTTAAAAGTTTGAAAATCTACGTATTTTAGCTAAAATGAGTTTTGTCAGAAAAGCACTCAAACCGCTCTAAAACGTCGAAATATGCAATAAAATACGATTTTAGCACATTTTTCTGAGCTTTTAATGTTTTATGTATTTTCGAAAATAATATGAAATATTCTATAAAAATATTGATTTTATAGATTTTTAATGGGAGTTTTAAAAATATGTAAATAATTATATATATTCAAAATGCTAAAACTTGATTTTATTGCATTTTTGACGATTAAGGCATTTTCAAGGATTTTCTGAAAAACTATTTTTAGATAAAATACACCTATGAGTAAGCTTCTAAAGAAAATCATAAAATTTTGCTTACTTTTCCCATAATTTTCAATTGCGTAGAAATTCTATTTAAAAGTTTGAAAATCTACGTATTTTAGCTAAAATGAGTTTTGTCAGAAAAGCACTCAAACCGCTCTAAAACGTCGAAATATGCAATAAAATACGATTTTAGCACATTTTCTGAGCTTTTAATGTTTATGTATTTTTCGAAAATAATATGAAATATTCTATAAAAATATTGATTTTTATAGATTTTAATAGGAGTTTTAAAAATATGTAAATATTAATATATATTAAAAATGCTAAAAAACTTGATTTTATTGCATTTTTGACGATTAAGCATTTTCAAGGATTTTCTGAAAAACTATTTTTAGATAAATAACCTATGAGTAAGCTTCTAAAGAAAATCATAAAATTTTGCTTACTTTTCCCATAATTTTCAATTGCCGTAGAAATTCTATTTAAAAGTTTGAAAATCTACGTATTTTAGCTAAAAATGAGTTTTGTCAGAAAAGCACTCAAACCGCTCTAAAACGTCGAAATATGCAATAAAATACGATTTTAGCACATTTTTCTGAGCTTTTAATGTTTTATGTATTTTCGAAAATAATATGAAATATTCTATAAAAATATTGATTTTTATAGATTTTTAATGGAGTTTTAAAAATATGTAAATAATTAATATATATTCAAAAATGCTAAAAACTTGATTTTATTGCATTTTTGACGATTTAAGGCATTTTCAAGGATTTTCTGAAAAACTATTTTTTTAGATAAAATACACTATGAGTAAGCTTCCTAAAAGAAAATCATAAAATTTTGCTTACTTTTCCCATAATTTTCAATTGCCGTAGAAATTCTATTTAAAAGTTTGAAAATCTACGTATTTTAGCTAAAAATGTGTTTTGTCAGAAAAGCACTCAAACCCTCTAAAACGTCGAAATATGCAATAAAATACGATTTTAGCACATTTTCTGAGCTTTTAATGTTTTATGTATTTTCGAAAATAATATGAAATATTCTAAAAATATTGATTTTATAGATTTTTAATGGGAGTTTTTAAAAATATGTAAATAATTAATATATATTCAAAAATGCTAAAAAACTTGATTTTATTGCATTTTTTGACGATTAAGGCATTTTCAAGGATTTTCTGAAAAACTATTTTTTTTAGATAAAATACACCTATGAGTAAGCTTCCTAAAAGAAAATCATAAAATTTTGCTTACTTTTCCCATAATTTTCAATTGCCGTAGAAATTCTATTTAAAAGTTTGAAAATCTACGTATTTTAGCTAAAAAATGAGTTTTGTCAGAAAAGCACTCAAACCGCTCTAAAACGTCGAAATATGCAATAAAATACGATTTTAGCACATTTTCTGAGCTTTTTAATGGTTTATGTATTTTTCGAAAAAATATGTAAATAATTAATATATATTCAAAAATGCTAAAACTTGATTTTATTGCATTTTTTGACGATTTAAGGCATTTTCAAGGATTTTCTGAAAAACTATTTTTTTTAGATAAAATACACCTATGAGTAAGCTTCCTAAAAGAAAATCATAAAATTTTGCTTACTTTTCCCATAATTTTCAATTGCCGTTGAAATTCTATTTAAAAGTTTGAAAATCTACGTATTTTAGCTAAAAAATGAGTTTTGTCAGAAAAGCACTCAAACCGCTCTAAAACGTCGAAATATGCAATAAAATACGATTTTAGCACATTTTTCTGAGCTTTTTAATGTTTTATGTATTTTTCGAAAATAATATGAAATATTCTATAAAAATATTGATTTTTATAGATTTTTAATGGGAGTTTTAAAAATATGTAAATAATTAATATATATTCAAAAATGCTAAAAAACTTGATTTTATTGCATTTTTTGACGATTTAAGGCATTTTCAAGGATTTTCTGAAAAACTATTTTTTTTAGATAAAATACACCTATGAGTAAGCTCCTAAAAGAAAATCATAAAATTTTGCTTACTTTTCCCATAATTTTCAATTGCCGTAGAAATTCTATTTAAAAGTTTGAAAATCTACGTATTTTAGCTAAAAAATGAGTTTTGTCAGAAAAGCACTCAAACCGCTCTAAAACGTCGAAATATGCAATAAAATACGATTTTAGCACATTTTCGGAGCTTTTAATGTTTTATGTATTTTCGAAATAATATGAAATATTCTATAAAAATATTGATTTTTATAGATTTTTAATGGAGTTTTTAAAAATATGTAAATAATTATATATATTCAAAATGCTAAAAACTTGATTTTATTGCATTTTTGACGATTTAAGGCATTTTCAAGGATTTTCTGAAAAACTTTTTTTAGATAAAATACACCTATGAGTAAGCTTCCTAAAGAAAATCATAAAATTTTGCTTACTTTTCCCATAATTTTCAATTGCCGTAGAAATTCTATTTAAAAGTTTGAAAATCTACGTATTTTAGCTAAAAATGAGTTTTGTCAGAAAAGCACTCAAACCGCTCTAAAACGTCGAAATATGCAATAAAATACGATTTTAGCACATTTTTCTGAGCTTTTTAATGTTTTATGTATTTTTCGAAAATAATATGAAATATTCTATAAAAATATTGATTTTTATAGATTTTTAATGGGAGTTTTAAAAATATGTAAATAATTAATATATATTCAAAAATGCTAAAACTTGATTTTATTGCATTTTTGACGATTTAAGGCATTTTCAAGGATTTTCTGAAAACTATTTTTTAGATAAAATACACCTATAGTAACTTCCTAAAGAAAATCATAAAATTTTGCTTACTTTTCCCATAATTTTCAATTGCCGTAGAAATTCTATTTAAAAGTTTGAAAATCTACGTATTTTAGCTAAAAAATGAGTTTTGTCAGAAAGCACTCAAACCGCTCTAAAACGTCGAAATATGCAATAAAATACGATTTTAGCACATTTTTCTGAGCTTTTAATGTTTATGTATTTTCGAAAATAATATGAAATATTCTATAAAAATATTGATTTTTATGATTTTTAATGGGAGTTTTTAAAAATATGTAAATAATTAATATATATTCAAAATGCTAAAAACTTGATTTTATTGCATTTTTTGACGATTTAAGGCATTTTCAAGGATTTTCTGAAAAACTATTTTTTTTAGATAAAATACACCTATAAGTAAGCTTCCTAAAAGAAAATCATAAAATTTTGCTTACTTTTCCTATAATTTTCAACTGCCGTAGAAATTCTATTTAAAAGTTTGAAAATCTACGTATTTTAGCTAAAAAATGAGTTTTGTCAGAAAAGCACTCAAACCGCTCTAAAACGTCGAAATATGCAATAAAATACGATTTTAGCACATTTTTTGAGCTTTTTAATGTTTATGTATTTTCGAAATAATATGAAATATTCTATAAAATATTGATTTTATAGATTTTAATGGAGTTTTTAAAAATATGTAAATAATTAATATATATTCAAAATGCTAAAACTTGATTTATTGCATTTTTGACGATTTAAGGCATTTTCAAGGATTTTCTGAAAAACTATTTTTAGATAAAATACATATGATAAGCTTCCTAAAAAAAATCATAAAATTTTGCTTATTTCCATAATTTCAATTGCTAGAAATTCTATTTAAAGTTTGAAAATCTACGTATTTAGCTAAAAATAGTTTTTCGAAAACACTAAACGCTCTAAACGTCGAAATATGCAAAAATAGATTTAGCACATTTTTCTAGCTTTTTAATGTTTTATGTATTTTAAAATAATATAAATATTCTATAAAATATTGATTTTATAGATTTAATGGGAGTTTTAAAAATATGTAATATTATATATATTCAAAATGCAAAAACTGATTTTATTGCATTTTTGACATTAGGCATTTTCAAGATTTTCTGAAACTATTTTTAGATAAAATACCTATGAGTAAGCTTCTAAAGAAAACATAAATTTGCTACTTTCCATAATTTTCAATTCGTGAAATTCATTTAAAGTTTGAAATCTAGTATTTTAGCTAAAATGAGTTTTGTCGAAAAGACTCAAACGTTAAAACGTCGAAATATCAATAAAATACGATTTTAGACATTTTTCTGACTTTTAATGTTTTATATTTTGAAAAAATATGAAATATTCTTAAAAATATTGATTTTATAGATTTTTAATGATTTTAAAATATGTAAATATAATTATAAATAAAATTGAATTTATATTTAAAGTTGAAATCTCAGCTTTTAAATTAAAAATGAGTTTGTCAGAAAAGCACTCAAACTCTAAAACGTCGAAATATGCAATAAAATACGATTTTAGCACATTTTCTGAGCTTTTTAATGTTTATGTATTTTCGAAAATAATATGAAATATTCTATAAAAATATTGATTTTATAGATTTTAATGGGAGTTTTTAAAAATATGTAAATAATTAATATATATTCAAAAATGCTAAAACTTGATTTTATTGCATTTTGACGATTAAGGCATTTCAAGGATTTTCTGAAAACTATTTTTAGATAAAATACACTATGATAAGCTTCTAAAGAAAATCATAAAATTTTGCTTACTTTTCCATAATTTTCAATTGCGGAAATTCTATTTAAAAGTTTGAAAATCTAGTATTTTAGCTAAAATGAGTTTGTCAGAAAAGCACTCAAACCGCTCTAAAACGTCGAAATATGCAATAAAATACGATTTTACATTTTCGAGCTTTTAATGTTTTATGTATTTTCGAAAATAATATGAAATATTCTATAAAAATATTGATTTTATAGATTTTAATGGAGTTTTAAAAATATGTAAATAATTATATATTCAAAATGCTAAAACTTGATTTTATTGCATTTTTGAATTAAGGCATTTCAAGTTTTCTGAAAACTTTTTTAGATAAAATAACCTATATAGCTTCTAAAGAAAATCATAAAATTTGCTTACTTTTCCATAATTTTCAATTGCCGTAAATTCTATTTAAAGTTTGAAAATCTACGTATTTTAGCTAAAATGAGTTTTCAGAAAAGCACTCAAACGCTCTAAAACGTCGAAATATGCAATAAAATACGATTTTAGACATTTTCTGACTTAATTTATATTTTCAAAAATAAATATTCTATAAAAATATTGATTTTATAGATTTTTAATGAGTTTTAAAAATATTAAATAATTAATATATATTAAAATGCTAAAAACTTGTTTTATGCATTTTGACGATTAAGCATTTTAAGTTTTCTGAAAAACTATTTTTGATAAAATACACCATGAGTAAGCTTCTAAGAAAATCATAAATTTTCTTACTTTTCCCATAATTTTCAATTGCCTAGAATTCTATTTAAGTTTGAAAATCTACGTATTTGCTAAATGAGTTTGTCAGAAAAGCACTCAAACCTCTAACGTGAAATATAATAAAATACATTTTCATTTCTACTTTTAATGTTTTATGATTTTCGAAATAATATGAAATATTCTTAAAATATTATTTTAAGATTTTAATGAGAGTAGCTAAAATGAGTTTTGTCAGAAAAGCACTCAAACCACTCTAAAACGTCGAAATATGCAATAAAATACGATTTTAGCACATTTTCAGCTTTTAATGTTTTATGTATTTTCGAAAATAATATGAAATATTCTATAAAAATATTGATTTTTATAGATTTTTAATGGGAGTTTTAAAAATATGTAAATAATTAATATATATTCAAAATGCTAAAAAACTTGATTTTATTGCATTTTTGACGATTTAAGGCATTTTCAAGGATTTTCTGAAAAACTATTTTTTAGATAAAATACACCTATAGTAAGCTTCCTAAAGAAAATCATAAAATTTGCTTACTTTTCCATAATTTTCAATTGCCGTAGAAATTCTATTTAAAAGTTTGAAAATCTACGTATTTTAGCTAAAAATGAGTTTTGTCAGAAAAGCACTCAAACCGCTCTCCGCTCTAAAACGTCGAAATATGCAAAAAATACGATTTGCACATTTTTGAGCTTTTTAATGTTTATGTATTTTCGAAATAATGAAATATTCTATAAAAATATTGATTTTATAGATTTTAATGGAGTTTTAAAAATATGTAAATATTATATATATTCAAAATGTAAATTGATTTTATTGCATTTTTGACGATTAAGGCATTTCAAGATTTTCTGAAAACTATTTTTTGATAAAATACACTATGAGTAAGCTTCTAAGAAAATCATAAAATTTGCTATTTTCCAAATTCAATGCGTAGAAATTTATTTAAAGTTTGAAAATCTACGTATTTAGCTAAAAATGAGTTTTCAGAACACTAAACCTCTAAAACGTCGAAATATCAATAAAATACGATTTTAACATTTTTCTGCTTTAATGTTTTATGATGAAAATAATAGAAATAAAAATGAGTTTTGTCAGAAAAGCACTCAAACGCTCTAAAACGTCAAATATGCAATAAAATACGATTTTAGCACATTTTTCTGAGCTTTTTAATGTTTTATGTATTTTCGAAAATAATATGAAATATTCTATAAAAATATTGATTTTATAGATTTTTAATGGGAGTTTTTAAAAATATGTAAATAATTATATATATTCAAAATGCTAAAAACTTGATTTTATTGCATTTTTGACGATTAAGGCATTTTCAAGGATTTTCTGAAAAACTATTTTTTTAGATAAAATACACCTATGAGTAAGCTTCCTAAAGAAAATCATAAAATTTTGCTTACTTTTCCCATAATTTTCAATTGCCGTAGAAATTATATTTAAAAGTTTGAAAATCTACGTATTTTAGCTAAAAAATGAGTTTTGTCAGAAAAGCACTCAAACAGTCTAAAACGTCGAAATATGCAATAAAATACGATTTATTACATTTTCTGAGCTTTTTAATGTTTTATGTATTTTCGAAAATAATATGAAATATTCTATAAAAATATTGATTTATATAGATTTTTAATGGGAGTTTTAAAAATATGTAAATAATTAATATATATTCAAAAATGCTAAAAACTTGATTTTATTGCATTTTTGACGATTTAAGGCATTTTCAAGGATTTTCTGAAAAACTATTTTTTAGATAAAATACACCTATGAGTAAGCTTCTAAAGAAAATCATAAGATTTGGTTACGTTTCCCATAATTTTCATTTGCCGTAGAAATTCTATTTAAAAGTTTGAAAATCTACGTATTTTAGCTAAAAAATGAGTTTTGTCAGAAAAGCACTCAAACCGCTCTAAAACGTCGAAATATGCAATAAAATACGATTTTAGCACATTTTTCTGAGCTTTTTAATGTTTTATGTATTTTCGAAAATAATATGAAATATTCTATAAAAATATTGATTTTTATAGATTTTTAATGGGAGTTTTTAAAAATATGTAAATAATTAATATATATTCAAAAATGCTAAAAACTTGATTTTATTGCATTTTTTGACGATTTAAGGCATTTTCAAGGATTTTCTGAAAAACTATTTTTTTTAGATAAAATACACCTATGAGTAAGCTTCCTAAAAGAAAATCATAAAATTTTGCTTACTTTTCCCATAATTTTCAATTGCCGTAGAAATTCTATTTAAAAGTTTGAAAATCTACGTATTTTAGCTAAAAAATGAGTTTTGTCAGAAAAGCACTCAAACCGCTCTAAAACGTCGAAATATGCAATAAAATACGATTTTAGCACATTTTTCTGAGTTTTTTAATGTTTTATGTATTTTTCGAAAATAATATGAAATATTCTATAAAAATATTGATTTTTATAGATTTTTAATGGGAGTTTTTAAAAATATGTAAATAATTAATATATATTCAAAAATGCTAAAAACTTGATTTTATTGCATTTTTGACGATTTAAGAGCATTTTCAAGGATTTTCTGAAAAACTATTTTTAGATAAAATACACCTATGTAAGCTTCCTAAAAGAAAATCATAAAATTTTGCTTACTTTTCCCATAATTTTCAATTGCCGTAGAAATTCTATTTAAAAGTTTGAAAATCTACGTATTTTAGCTAAAAAATGAGTTTTGTCAGAAAAGCACTCAAACCGCTCTAAAACGTCGAAATATGCAATAAAATACGATTTTAGCACATTTTTCTGAGCTTTTTAATGTTTATGTATTTTTCGAAAATAATATGAAATATTCTATTAAAATATTGATTTTTATAGATTTTTAATGAGTTTTAAAATATGTAAATAATTAATATATATTCAAAAATGCTAAAAACTTGATTTTATTGCATTTTTGACGATTTAAGGCATTTTCAAGGATTTTCTGAAAAACTATTTTTAGATAAAATACACCTATGAGTAAGCTTCTAAAAGAAAATCATAAAATTTTGCTTACTTTTCCCATAATTTTCAATTGCCGTAGAAATTCTATTTAAAAGTTTGAAAATCTACGTATTTTAGCTAAAAAATGAGTTTTGTCAGAAAAGCACTCAAACCGCTCTAAAACGTCGAAATATGCAATAAAATACGATTTTAGCACATATGAAATATTCTATAAAAATATTGATTTTTATAGATTTTTAATGGGAGTTTTTAAAAATATGTAAATAATTAATATATATTCAAAAATGCTAAAACTTGATTTTATTGCATTTTTGACGATTAAGGCATTTTCAAGGATTTTCTGAAAAACTATTTTTTTTAGATAAAATACACCTATGAGTAAGCTTCCTAAAAGAAAATCATAAAATTTTGCTTACTTTTCCCATAATTTTCAATTGCCGTAGAAATTCTATTTAAAAGTTTGAAAATCTACGTATTTTAGCTAAAAATGAGTTTTGTCAGAAAAGCACTCAAACCGCTCTAAAACGTCGAAATATGCAATAAAATACGATTTTAGACATTTTCTGAGCTTTTTAATGTTTTATGTATTTTTCGAAAATAATATGAAATATTCTATAAAAATATTGATTTTTATAGATTTTTAATGGTTTTTTTTTTTTTTTTTTTTTTTTTTTTTTTTTTTTTTTTTTTTTTTTTTTTTTTTTTTTTTTTTTTTTTTTTTTTTTTTTTTTTTTGTTTGTCGAAAAGCACTAAACCCTCTAAACGTCGAAATATGCAATAAAATACGATTTACATTTTCTGAGCTTTAATGTTTTATGTATTTTCGAAAATAATATGAAATATTCTTAAAATATTGATTTTATAGATTTTTAATGGAGTTTAAAAATATGTAAATAATTTATATATTAAATGTAAACTTGATTATTGCATTTTTGAGATTAAGGCATTTTCAAGGATTTTCTGAAAACTATTTTAGATAAAACTATGATAGCTTCTAAAATATAAAATTTTGCTTACTTTTCCTAATTTTCATCCTGAAATTTATTTAAGTTTGAAAACTACGTATTTTAGCTAAAATGAGTTTTGTCAGAAAGCACTCAAACGCTCAAACGTCAAATATAATAAAATAGATTTTACATTTGAGTTTTAATGTTTTATGTATTTCGAAAATAATTGAAATATTCTATAAAATATTGATTTTATAGATTTTTAATGAGTTTTTAAAATAGTAATAATATATATATTCAAAATGCTAAAACTGATTTTATTGCATTTGACGATTAGCATTAAGATTTTCTGAAAACTATTTTAGAAAATACACCTATATAAGCTCTAAGAAAATCATAAAATTTTTACTTTTCATAATTTTATTGAAAAATTCTATTTAAAGTTTGAAAATCTGATTTTAGTAAAATGAGTTTGTCAGAAAAGCACTCAAACTCTAAACTCAATATAATAAAATACGATTTTAGCAATTTTCTGAGCTTTTAATGTTTTATGATTTTCAAAATAATATGAAATATTCTATAAAATATTGATTTTTAGATTTTAATGGAGTTTAAATATAAATTAATTATATTAAATAAACTATTTGCATTTTGACGATTAATTAGGATTTTGAAACTATTTGAAATCACCTATGTAACTAAAAGAAAATCTATCTTACTTTCATATTAATTGTGAAATTCTATTAATTTGAAAATCTATATTTTGCTAAAGAGTTTGAAACATAAACTTAAACTCAAATATGCAAATGATTAATTTGCTTTTAAGTTGCTTTAAAATGAAATATTCTTAAATATTGATTTTTAATATTTAAAATATTAAATAATTATATTTTAAATCTAAAATTATTTATTTGAATAAGATTAGACTAAAATTTGAAACACCAACTCAAAGAAAATCATAATTGCTATTCTAATTTAATTAAATTTATTAAAAGTTTGAAAATATATTCTAAAATGAGTTTGTCAGAAAAGCACTCAAACAACTCTAAACGTCGAAATATGCAATAAAATACGATTTTAGACATTTTTCTGAGCTTTTTAATGTTTTATGTATTTTTCGAAAATAATATGAAATATTCTATAAAAATATTGATTTTATAGATTTTTAATGGGAGTTTTAAATTGTAAATAATTAATATATATTCAAAAATGCTAAAACTTGATTTTATTGCATTTTTGACGATTAAGGCATTTTCAAGATTTTCTGAAAACTATTTTTAGATAAAATACACCTATGAGTAAGCTTCCTAAAAGAAAATCATAAATTTGCTTACTTTTCCATAATTTTCAATTGCCGTAGAAATTCTATTTAAAAGTTTGAAAATCTACGTATTTTAGCTAAAAATGAGTTTTGTCAGAAAAGCACTCAAACGCTCTAAACGTCGAAATATGCAATAAAATACGATTTTAGCACATTTTTCTGAGCTTTTTTTTTTTAATGTTTTATGTATTTTTCGAAAATAATATGAAATATTCTATAAAAATATTGATTTTTATAGATTTTTAATGGGAGTTTTTAAAAATATGTAAATAATTAATATATATTCAAAAATGCTAAAAACTTGATTTTATTGCATTTTTGACGATTTAAGGCATTTTCAAGGATTATCTGGTAAACTTTTTTTAGATAAAATACACCTATGAGTAAGCTTCCTAAAAGAAAATCATAAAATTTTGCTTACTTTTCCCATATTTTCAATTGCCGTAGAAATTCTATTTAAAAGTTTGAAAATCTACGTATTTTAGCTAAAAAATGAGTTTTGTCAGAAAAGCACTCAAACCGCTCTAAAACGTCGAAATATGCAATAAAATACGATTTTAGCACATTTTTCTGAGCTTTTTAATGTTTTATGTATTTTCGAAAATAATATGAAATATTCTATAAAAATATTGATTTTTATAGATTTTTAATAGGAGTTTTTAAAAATATGTAAATATAATATATATTCAAAAATGCTAAAAAACTTGATTTTATTGCATTTTTTGACGATTTAAGGCATTTTCAAGGATTTTCAGAAAAACTATTTTTAGATAAAATACACCTATGAGTAAGCTTCTAAAAGAAAATCATAAAATTTTTTACTTTTCCATAATTTTCAATTGCGTAGAAATTCTATTTAAGTTTGAAAATCTACGTATTTTAGCTAAAGAATAGTTTTGTCAGAAAAGCACTCAAACCGCTCTAAAACGTCGAAATATGCATTAAAATACGATTTTAGCATTTTCTGAGCTTTTAATGTTTTATGTATTTTTGAAAATAATATGAAATATTCTATAAAAATATTGATTTTTATAGATTTTTAATGTGAGTTTTAAAAATATGTAAATAATAAATATATTCAAAAATGCTAAAAACTGATTTTATTGCATTTTGACGATTTAAGGCATTTGCAAGGTTTTCTGAAAAACTATTTTTAGATAAAATACACCTATTTAAGCTTCTAAAAGAAAATCACTAAATTTTTCAATGATTTTTTTTAGCATTTTTGAATATATATTAATTATTTACATATTTTTAAAAACTCCCATTTAAAATCTAAAAAAATCAATATTTTATTGCATATTGACGTTTTAGAGCGGTTTGAGTCTTTCTGACAAAACTCATTTTAGTAAAATACGTAGATTTTCAAACTTTAAATAGAATTTCTACGGCAATTGAAAATTATGGGAAAAGTAAGCAAAATTTTATGATTTTCTTTTAGGAAGCTTATCTTAGGTGTATTTTATCTAAAAAATAGTTTTTCAGAAAATCTTGAAATGCTTAAATCGTCAAAATGCAAAAAATCAAGTTTTTAGCATTTTAATATATATTAATTATTTAATATTTTTAAAAACTCCCATTAAAAATCTATAAAAATCAATATTTTATAGAATTCAATTATTTCGAAAAAATAAAAACATTAAAGCTCAGAAATGTGTAAATCTTTATTGCATATTTCGACGTTTTAGAGCGGTTTGAGTGCTTTTCTGACAAAACTCATTTTTTAGCTAAAATACGTAGATTTTCAAACTTTAAATAGAATTTCTAGGCAATTGAAAATTATGGGAAAAGTAAGCAAAATTTTATGATTTTCTTTAGAAGCTTACTCATAGGTGTATTTTATCTAAAAATAGTTTTCAGAAAATTCTTGAAAATGCCTTAAATCGTCAAATGCAAAAAATCAAGTTTTTAGCTTTTTAATATTTTAATTATTTACATATTTTTAAAAACTATTTAAAATCTAAAAATCAATATTTTATTGCATATTTCGACGTTTTAGAGCGGTTTGAGGCTTTTCTGACAAAACTCATTTAGGTAAAATACGAGATTTTCAAACTTTAAATAGAATTTCTGGCAATTGAAAATTATGGAAAAGTAAGCAAAATTTTATGATTTTCTTTAGGAAGCTTACTCTTAGGTGTATTTTATCTAAAATAGTTTTCAGAAAATCCTTGAAAATGCCTTAAATCGTCAAAAATGCAAAAAATCAAGTTTAGCATTTTGATATATATTAATTATTTACATATTTTAAAACTCCCATTAAAATCTATAAAAACAATATTTTTATAATTTTATATTATTTCGAAATACATAAAATTAATCAGAAATTGCAAAATCGTATTTATTGCATATTTCGACGTTAGACGGTTTGAGTGCTTTTCTGACAAACTCATTTTAGCTAAATACTAGATTTTCAAACTTTTAAAATTTTACGGCAAAAAAAAAAATTTCTTTTAGGAAGCTTACTCATAGGTGTATTTTATCTAAAAAAATAGTTTTCAGAAAATCCTTGAAAATGCCTTAAATCGTCAAAAAATGCAATAAAATCAAGTTTTTTAGCATTTTTGAATATATATTAATTATTTACATATTTTTAAAAACTCCCATTAAAAATCTATAAAAATCAATATTTTTATAGAATATTTCATATTATTTTCGAAAAATACATAAAACATTAAAAGCTCAGAAAAATGTGCTAAAATCGTATTTTATTGCATATTTCGACGTTTTAGAGCGGTTTGAGTGCTTTTCTGACAAAACTCATTTTTAGCTAAAATACGTAGATTTTCAAACTTTTAAATAAAATTTCTACGGCAATTGAAAATTATGGGAAAAGTAAGCAAAATTTTATGATTTTCTTTTAGGAGCTTACTCATAGGTGTATTTTATCTAAAAAAAATAGTTTTCAGAAAATCTTGAAAATGCCTTAAATCGTCAAAAATGCAACAAAATCAAGTTTTTAGCATTTTTGAATATATATTATTTATTTACATATTTTAAAAACTCCCATTAAAAATCTATAAAAATCAATATTTTTATAGAATATTCATATTATTTTCGAAAAATACATAAAACATTAAAAAGCTCAGAAAAATGTGCTAAAATCGTATTTTATTGCATATTTCGACGTTTTAGAGCGGTTTGAGTGCTTTTCTGACAAAACTCATTTTTTAGCTAAAATACGTAGATTTTCAAACTTTTAAATAGAATTTCTACGGCAATTGAAAATTATGGGAAAAGTAAGCAAAATTTTATGATTTTCTTTTAGGAAGCTTACTCATAGGTGTATTTATCTAAAAAAATAGTTTTCAGAAAATCCTTGAAAATGCCTTAAATCGTCAAAAAATGCAATAAAATCAAGTTTTTAGCATTTTTGAATATATATTAATTATTTACATATTTTTAAAAACTCCCATTAAAAATCTATAAAAATCAATATTTTTATAGAATATTTCATATTATTTTCGAAAAATACATAAAACATTTAAAAGCTCAGAAAAATGTGCTAAAATCGTATTTTATTGCATATTTCGACGTTTTAGAGCGGTTTGAGTGCTTTTCTGACAAAACTCATTTTTTAGCTAAAATACGTAGATTTTCAAACTTTTAAATAGAATTTCTACGGCAATTGAAAATTATGGGAAAAGTAAGCAAAATTTTATGATTTTCTTTTAGGAAGCTTACTCATAGGTGTATTTTATCTAAAAAAAATAGTTTTTTAGAAAATCCTTGAAAATGCCTTAAATCGTCAAAAAATGCAATAAAATCAAGTTTTTTAGCATTTTTGAATATATATTAATTATTTACATATTTTTAAAAACTCCCATTAAAAATCTATAAAAATCAATAGTTTTATAGAATATTTCATATTATTTTCGAAAAATACATAAAACATAAAAAGCTCAGAAAAATGTGCTAAAATTGTATTTTATTGCATATTTCGACGTTTTAGAGCGGTTTGAGTGTTTTTCTGACAAAACTCATTTTTTAGCTAAAATACGTAGATTTTCAAACTTTTAAATAGAATTTCTACGGCAATTGAAAATTATGGGAAAAGTAAGGAAAATTTTATGACTTTCTTTTAGGAAGCTTACTCAGGTGTATTTTATCTAAAAAAAATAGTTTCTCAGAAAATCCTTGAAATTTAAATCGTAAAAATGCAATAAAATCAAGTTTTTAGCATTTTTGAATATATATTAATTATTTACATATTTTTAAAAACTCCCATTAAAAATCTATAAAATCAATATTTTTTATAGAATATTTCATATTATTTTGAAAAATACATAAAACATTTAAAAAGCTCAGAAAATGTGCTAAAATCGTATTTTATTGCATATTTCGACGTTTTAGAGCGGTTTGAGTGCTTTTCTGACAAAACTCATTTTTTAGCTAAAATACGTAGATTTTCAAACTTTTAAATATAATTTCTACGGCAATTGAAAATTATGGGAAAAGTAAGGAAAATTTTATGACTTTCTTTTAGGAAGCTTACTCAGGTGTATTTTATCTAAAAAAAATAGTTTCTCAGAAAATCCTTGAAAATGCCTTAAATCGTCAAAAAATGCAATAAAATCAAGTTTTTTAGCATTTTTGAATATATATTAATTATTTACATATTTTTAAAAACTCCCATTAAAAATCTATAAAAATCAATATTTTTATAGAATATTTCATATTATTTTCGAAAAATACATAAAATGTGCTCAGAAAAATGTGCTAAAATCGTATTTTATTGCATATTTCGACGTTTTAGAGCGGTTTGAGTGCTTTTCTGACAAAACTCATTTTTTAGCTAAAATACGTAGATTTTCAAACTTTTAAATAGAATTTCTACGGCAATTGAAAATTATGGGAAAAGTAAGCAAAATTTTATGATTTTCTTTTAGGAAGCTTACTCAGGTGTATTTTATCTAAAAAAATAGTTTTTCAGAAAATCCTTGAAAATGCCTTAAATCGTCAAAATGCAATAAAATCAAGTTTTTAGCATTTTGAATATATATTAATTATTTACATATTTTTAAAAACTCCCATTAAAAATCTATAAAAATCAATATTTTTATAGAATATTTCATATTATTTTCGAAAAATACATAAAACATTAAAAAGCTCAGAAAAATGTGCTAAAATCGTATTTTATTGCATATTTCGACGTTTTAGAGCGGTTTGAGTGCTTTTCTGACAAAACTCATTTTTTAGCTAAAATACGTAGATTTTTAAACTTTTAAATAGAATTTCTACGGCAATTGAAAATTATGGGAAAAGTAAGCAAAATTTTATGATTTTCTTTTAAGAAGCTTACTCATAGGTGTATTTTATCTAAAAAAAATAGTTTTTCAGAAAATCCTTGAAAATGCCTTAAATCGTCAAAAAATGCAATAAAATCAAGTTTTTTAGCATTTTGAATATATATTATTTATTTACATATTTTTAAAAACTCCCATTAAAAATCTATAAAATCAATATTTTTA
>WNWK01030339.1:0-23589 GCA_009830355.1 Cherax destructor
GTTGCTTTCAGGAAGGTTAGTGAGGTTTCCAAGACAACCGGCGATAAAAGGGTAGGCCGGAACTCTGACTGTATCACGTTGGGATTGGGAAGAACATAAGAAAAGAGGAACACCAGCAGGCCTGTTGGCCCAAAAGGCGGTCCTTCACAATCCACCCCACTAACAAATATTTGTACAACCCAATTTTCAATGCTACCCAACAAATACAAGTACAATGGAGTATCAAGGACGATTGAACGTCTGGTGAAATAATTTGTTGTTTTTTTAGCACTAGAAAATTTAAAACCCATGATAGTGGCCCAATGGGAGACTGATACTAGGCGACAGTCAGCGCCTGCACAAGCTATAGCGAAATCACCCTTTTAAGTGATGACCAAAATATTAGATGGGAGAACAGATGCCAGATCATTTATAGCAAGGAGAAAAAAGTGTGGTGCTAAGGTTACATCCCTGAGAACACCTTCAGCTTAGACAAAGTCGGGAAACAAATTATTAACCCGAACACGGAAATATCTTAGATAAGTTTGCAAGGAAAAAATGGCAGATTGCCTGGGAGGCCTAAGGAGTGAGCTTGGGCCAAGATGTTATACCCCCAAGTAATGTCATATCCCTTTTTCAATATCAAAAAGACTGCTATAACGGAGTGGTTACTAAAAGGCATTATAGACACCCAGTATATATATCTAAATACCACATCAAACGTCTTTTACCAGACTTTCCATCACCTCAAACTGCACTGGTAGGAGCAATGGGACGATATTGGTGTCATGTCCTGAAGTACCTGGTTTACAAAAGGGTAGAACTATGGCAAAATTTCCACAGCTGTGGAAGAACTCCTTGCGACTAAATAAGATTGAAAAGACGTAAGAGGACTGAAGGGCTGACGGATCAAATGCGGGAATTACGAATATGAATGCCATCAGGACCACCTACCGATGATCGGCAAGCAAAAGTGGGACTCTAGTTCTAGAAGTCAAAAAGGTACATTATAGTGCTCTTCTTTGCTAGAAGAAAAGTATAAGGGCAATAACCTCCAGGCTTGAAGGGAAAGAAACGGGACATGATGGAGTCCTTTAGAAAAATACGAACAAGATGATTTCCGATTTCTGGCAACTTCAAGAGGGTTTGCAACACTGACACTGGCAACCTGGGGGGAACGGGAGCTGGGTCTGGAGAGAACTCCCTCAGTTTCCCCTTTTTCCAAACTGCCTCATAGAGGAAGCAGAAGTAATGGTAGAAAAATCTTGCCAGTAAGTGCATTTAGCTTCACAGATGACATGTTGGGCGCCGCTCTCCCAGTTTAAAATCAAGGAGACGCTCTGTGGTTATATTGTAACAATTTTCGGTTTCCCCATGCAGCCGTTTCAAACTCTGCCGAGCACAAGGGAGACCACCAGGCCATTTCTGGAAGTTGTTAGAAGTTTGAGGTATAGAAGGAAGCTGTGGTTAAAACTGAGGTTGAAAATATGTGTAACGCACGAGCACAGATCCCAATTCGCTCCTTCAAATTGCCAACGTGGGCTTCGAGGGGTGAGAATATGAAGGGGAAAATGGGGGGGGAAGGAAAATGATGCTGCCATGTAAATCTGGGAGCCGGACCAGGTAAAGTCAAGTCAGTTGACGCGAGCAAACAGAGATCAATGCAAAGAGAGGTTAGTGCGAGGGTCAAAATGGGTGGGAGTATCAGTATATAAAACATGGAGGGAAGAGAAGTGAAAGAGCCTCTAACAGTCTAACTGATCGCCAAAGGGGTCACAGTGAGACCCCTCAGAAAAATTATGAGCATTAAAATTACCTAATAACATAATTGGTGGCGGTAAGGAAGAAACAAGAAACGCAACATCTGGGATGGGAGAGATACAAAAGAACATACTGTATACCACTTGTTCAAGTAGATGCGGGCTGCTGTGTAATGCAGCGAAGTATAAATGAAGATTGATGGTATGGTATACTGAGTGCCTAAAGTGCACTTTCATTAAAAAGTTCCATCAGGATAAGAATCAGATGAATGTAATAAATAACATAGCCCGAGATGGGATGGATAACAACAGAGCATAATTTAGGTTCTTGTAAAAGAGACACAAACAGGAAAACTGGGAGAGCAACACCTGAAGCTCACTGTGACTACCCCTGAGGCCTCGGATATTCCACTGCAAATAAGCCATGATTTGCGAAAAAAAGGATATACTGGGTGTCTACGGACTAGTAGGGGTATTTAAGTCTTAGGGAGGTAGTGGGGAAACGAGTAAGCAGCAAGGACTGGAATGCTGCGAAGAAAAGTTGTGCAGATGGTTTAGACGAGTGAGGAGAGATGGGAGGTAGATCACTGCCCATCATTGGTTTTGTCTCCCTCAATATATTAGGAGATAGCTTGAAGTGTTTCAGAGGACAAGGAAGTTGCATGAGTACGATTTCAAAGGTAGAAGGGGAGAGTGAGTAAAGATCGCTGCGCACTCAGCTCACACACTGAGGTCCAGGGGTTCGAATCTCCTCCTGGTATGGCTGGGAAAACATTAGGGACGTGTTTCCATAAGACACCTGTCCCTGTTTACCCATCAGTGTAAAATGGGTACCTGAATGTTAGTCGACTGGTGTGGGTCGCATCCTGGGACAAAAACTGACCTAATTTGCCCGAAATCTCAGCTAACAAGAGGCTTTCTATATATTAGTATGTCATTGATGTCAGCTAGGCCTGTATACCTTGTACATGTACTTGTAGTAAATAAAGATATTATTATTATATTATTATTACCAAAGTAAACCAGCAACCCAGGAGAGCAACCTCCCATCTACCGAGCCCACCTCGGTGGACAAAGAGGGCGGTCGGATACCGCAACAACGCACCTCCTTTGGCCACCACATCCCAGAGTCTGACAGGTAGCCTCTAGAGATATACTCATCACCCGAAAGACATCCAAAACTGCCCCCGAGAACAGGAGGGGATTGGGACATCCCCAGTTGATCAGATTCCACGGCAAACTAACCACCAAGGACCTCAACAGAATGGGATGGACCACGGTACCCTTCCCCCTACCTAGAAACTAGAATGCCTGAGGAAAGAACCCCAAAGGTTGAAAACAGGAAGGGGATAGGAGAGGGATGGAGAGGAGGAGGAGGTAAGGAAGTGGAGGGGATGGGGAGGATGGGATAGAGAAGGGTTGATTGGGGGGTAATTAGGTTCAGTCTGAGGAAGAAGACCAAAAGGTCCAATTCCTCAGACCAATACCTCTTTACCACGACAAGGAGCCCCCTTAAAACGGTAAGAACTGTAAATGTGGAATATATAAGAAATGTGCCCAAAACATGTATTTATTGTTCAGAGGAAAGATGCTTCATATCAGTATTGAGATCTATACCGAAGAGTACGTGTGCAAAGATCTACACTCTGTGGCCACTTTATTAAGTACATATGCTCATTAATACAAATACCTAATCAGCCAATCACGTGACAGCACCTCGATGTCTAATAGCATGCGAGCATGGTCAAGAGGTTCAGTTGTTATTCAGACCAAACATGAGAATGGGGAAGAAATGTGATTAAGTGATTGACAGTGGAATGGTTGTTGGTGCCAGATGGGGTGGTTTGAGTATCTCAGAAACTGCTGATCTCCTTGGGGTTTGCACACACGTCTCCAGTTTACAGAAAATGGTGTGAAAAAGCAAAACATACAGTGAGTGGCAGTTCTATGGGCGAAAATGCATTTTATAATAAGAGAAGTCAGAGGAGAATGGCCAGACTGGTCCCAACTGACAGGAACAAGTGTCACAAGTGGTATGCAGAAGAACATCTCTGAATGCACAAGATGTCGAACCTTGAAGTAGATGGAACCACCACCACACCAAATTCCCTCCTGTCAGCTAAGAACAAGAAACAGGCTAGTGAGCATAG
The DNA here is from genome assembly GCA_009830355.1 of Cherax destructor. NCBI lineage: Eukaryota > Metazoa > Arthropoda > Malacostraca > Decapoda > Parastacidae > Cherax > Cherax destructor. The sequence goes on from WNWK01030339.1 coordinate 3,890, forward strand.
GCTCACCAAAACTAGACAGTTGAAGATTGGAAAAAATGTCGCCTAGTCTGACAAATTGCGATTTCTGCTGCAACATGCAGATGGTAGTGTAAGAATTTGGCATAAACCTTTGGAATGTGGTAGAATGTGAGATTTGCAGCATGAATGTGCATTATTATAATCAACGGGAAGCGTTAAACCCGTAGGATTATACAGTGCCTTTGGGGATGTGGAAGGTATTCAGGTTTAATTCATGGAACTGGATCACAGATCCAATTCCTAGATCAAGATTATTATTATTATAATCAAAGAAGCGCTAAACCACAAGGGTTACTACAGCCGGCGGAGGCAGGACAGGATGCAGGGAGAATGAGATTGTAAGCGGGAGATGGATGATTAGTAGAGATATGGAAGTACAGCATGGATAGTGGATAGATGCAGGGACAGAGGGTAGCAAGAGATCGAGGTAGAAGGGACTGAGGGAGGTGCTAGAGGTATATTTCAGAGTTTGTGTATAAGTCAGTTTCTGTCAAAAGTCAACGAGAGAGTCAGGATTAAAGGAGGGTCCATCGGCAAGAAGGAAGGTAAAGAAAGGGCCGCAGAGCGAAGACGCCGTTGGAGGTAAATTCTGCGGCTCATTGATATAGTGGACAGTCCAACAGAATATGTCGAACAGACACTGGAACCTGACAATGCTCACAGAGAGGGGCAGGAGCCTCTCCATGAGATACCCGTGTAAGACGAGTGTGGCCGATGCGAAGACGGGAGAAGTAGTCTCCCAACCTCGACATTGGTGACAAGAAGAAGGCCAGAAACCTATACTCGGTTTAATAGAATGAAGTTTGTTAATTAGCAGGTCAGACCAGCGTTGTTGCCAACGGTGCGAAGGTGGGTAGCAATGACCGCAAAATAGTCCGTAAAAGGAACACCTCTATATGAAACTGGAAGGTCATGTACTGCTGACCGCGCAGCAGTGTCTGCCTGTTCATTGCTCTGTATGTCAACATGACCAGGGACCCAACAAAAAACAATATCTTTGTGCTTGCTAAGATACAGCATAACCAAAGTTGAATCTACGAAGAACTAGGGGTGAGGTGTATCAATTTTACGGATAGCCTGTAAAGCACTAAGGGAGTCTGAAACGACCACAAATGGTGATACAGGCATAGATGCAATCGGATAAGTGCCACAAGAATGGCATACAATTCAGCTGTAAATATGCTAGCCGAGGGTAATAGATGCCCTCGCACGACGCTGTCCGGAAACACTGCTGCGAATCCGACGCCGTCAGACGACTTTGAACCATCAGTGTATACTGCGATGGCATGGGGATGAGAGCGGAAGTGGTCTAGAAAAAAAGAGCGAGAAGCCGCCGTAGGTAGGCGGGCTTTCGCACAAGGGAGAGGAATAGAACAGACACGGACAGCAGGAACTTTCCAAGGGGGTAGGGGAAAGGGAGATGTCACATGAACATATAGAGTTGGTAGCTGGAGGGAAGACAAGAGTGAATGTAGAAGAAGAGAAAAGGGATGAAGTAAGCAGGGACGACGAACAAATAAAGAGCATCTACTAACACCTGTAACAATCCTATACATGGAAGGATTGCGCAGGTCATGAGAGCGAACATAATAGCGAATGCAATGTGCATCACGACGATCGGACAAGGATGGAATGTTCACTTCTACATAGAGGCTCTCAACCGGGAAAGAACGAAATGCACCAAGGCATAAGGTAATCCCTGGTGATGGATGGGATTAAGGATGGAAAGAGTAGCAGGGAGGCCGCCGAATATATCTGGTCACCATAGTCGAGTTTTGATAAAATTAGGGCTGAATGTGAGCGAAGGAGAGTTCTACAATCAGCCCCCATGAAAGATGTGCGAGGTTTTAAGAAGGTTCAGCCGGCTGTGACAAGTTGCCTTCAGAGAGGTAATGTGAGGTTTCCTGGACAATCGACGGTTGAACAGGAGGCCGAGAAACCTGACTGTATCACGTTCTGGGATACGTGAGCCGTATAGGTACAATGGATGATCAGAGACCACTGAACGTCTAGTAAACGTAATTTGATGAGTTTTGCCACTAGAAAATTTAAACCCGTGAGTGGTGGCCCAATCAGAAACCCGGTTGATGGCATGCTGGAGGGAAACTGCAATGAGGTGACAGTCAGCACCTGCACAAGCTATAGCAAAGTCATCCACATAGAGCGATGACCAAATATTGGATGGGAGAACAGATGCCAGATTATTTATAGCAAGCAGAAAGAGTGTTGTGCTCAGAACACATCCCTGGGGGACACCTTCAGCTTGGACAAATTCCGGGGAAAGTTCATTACTAACCCGGACCCGGAGATGTCTGTCAGTTAAGAAGGCCTTAAGGAAGAATGGTAGGTTGCCTCGGAGGCCTAAGGAGTGGGCCTAGGCCAAGATATTATATCTCCAAGTTGTATCATAAGCCTTCTCAAGGTCGAAAAAGATAGCGCTAACCAAGTGGTTATTAGCAAAGGCATTACGAATATACGTATCCAAGTGCAGCAAGGGGTCAATGGCAGAACGGCCCTTACGGAAGCCATAGGGGAGAGACTATTGTGCGTCTCTGAATACCACATCAAACGTCTATTAACTAGACGTTCCATCACCTGCAAACTGCACTGGTAAGAGGGATGGGACGGTAGTGAGAGGTATCACGTCCCGTAGTACCTGGTTTGCAAAAAGGGAGAACAATAGCAGACTTCCACATCTGGGGAAGAACTCCTTGCGACCATATAAGATTAAAGAGTCGTAAGAGGACAGTAAGAGCAGACTGATGTAAATGCTGTAGCATACGAATATGTATGCCGTCTGGCCCAGCTGCCGATGATCGGCAAGCAGAGTGTGTTGCCTCCAGTTCTTGAAGGGTAAAGGCACATTATAAGATTCTTCTCTAAGAGAAGAAAATCTAAGGAGCTTTAACTCACTGGCAGACTTAGAAGAAAGGAACGAGGGCATAGATGGAGCCCCTGAGATATGCGGACTAGATGATTACCAATTTCAGTGGCAACGGCAAGAGGGTGTGCTATATCGACACCAGCAACCTGAAGAACAGGAGCCGGGTCGGGGGAGAATTTACCACTTAATTTCCGCACTTTCTTCCAGACTGCACTCATCGAGGAAGCGAAGTGACAGTAGAAACGTAATCTCGCCAGCAAGTGCGTTTAGCATCACGTATGACACGGCGAGCAATAGCTCTCTTCTGCTTGAAATCAAGGAGTCTCTCTGTGGTTCTGTTATACCGATACCTGCCCCAAGCAGCGCATTTCAAACGCACTGCCCGAGCACAAGTAGGAGACCACCAAGGCACGCACTTCTGAGGATGCTTGCCCGAGGTTTGGGGAATAGAATGTGAAGCCGCTGTGAAGATGGAGGACGAAGAGATATGTAAAACCTCATCAATGGAGGACGAGGTATGAACCTCATGAAAGGCAGCAAGATGTGCGTAAAGGTCCCATTTCGCCCGGTCAAATTGCCAGCGTGGGCTATGAGGAGGTGGAGAAAACAAGAGGGGACTTTAGGATAATTGGGAAATGATCGCTGTCATGTAAGTCCGGGAGGACAGACCAGGTGAAGTCAAGGACAATTGATGAAGAGCAGATGGAAAGATCGATGCAGGAGAAAGAATGAGTTCGGGGATCAAAATGGGTAGGAGTACCCGTATTTAAACATGGAGGGAAGAGAAGCAAGAAATGCCTCCAACTGAATGCCACGGGAGTCACAGTGCGACCCTCCCAGAGAAAGTGGTGCGCGTTAAAATCGCCAAGTAATAGAAGGGTGGCGTAAGGAAGAAACCAGAAAATCAACATCTGGGATAGACAATGCCCCGAAGGGAGAGAGATATAAAGAACAGAGTGTATACCACTTATTCAAGTGGATACAGGCTGCTGTGTAATGTAAGGAAGAAGGGACATAGAGCTGACGGTATGGAACACCAGTGCGTATAAGGAGAGCACTTTCGTTAAAGGTTCCATCGGAAAAAGGATCCGATGAATATAACAAATTATAGCCTGAAAAGGGCCTGATAACAGTGGATTGTAGTTTGGGTTCTTGCAAACAGACCCCAATAGGGAAAACTGGGAGAGCAACACCTGACGCTCACCCCTGTTACCCCTGAGGCCTCGGATATTCCACTGCAAATAAGCCATGATTTATGGAGAAAAAGATAGAAGTGGTAGTGAGAGGAAGCTATGGACTAGGGTTAGAAAAGTCCACGTGTGGAGGCAGCGGAAGACCTGTAATCAGAGAGGGAGGAGGACGTTGTGAAGGAAGGGGGGTTGAGACGAAGAAGAGAGATTAGGAACCTCAGATGGAATAGTGTCCATCATCGGCCCAGTCTCTGAAATATATTCTGCAATAGCTTCCAGTGTTTCGAAGTCAAAGATGCAGAATGGGAGACTACATTAGAAATGGAAGAAACTATCGGGAGTCTATAGACTGTACTAAAGTAGAGGACGAGGAGGTAGAAGAGGGAACTGTCGTAGGGACTTGGGAGGGGACAGGGGATGAAGGTAGTGTATGAGGAGGAGGATGAACCTCCACACACGTTACAGAACTAGTCGGAGGCGAAGAACCTGGCAATAGGGATTTTTGCCGGGCTTATAAGAGGGGCGCTGAGGTTTAGGTGTAGGACGAGGACGTGTAGACTCAGAACTGTGCGAGTGAATAGAGGAAGGAGTGTGGATAGTATGGGAAGCCGAGGTAGGGACCTCGGAGCCAAGAACATCAAAAGGATTCGAGACAGGGTGACGGAGGATGAGGCGACCACAGAGGAAGCCGTCGAGTTGGGACCCCAGAAGCGGGCGACGTTTAGCAATGCGAGAATAAGAAATACGGGAAGTTTCCCTTGAAGGCGAAGATGAGAGACAGCCATAGCATAGGAGAAGCCTTCCGCCTCTTTGAGACAACGGATTTCCGCTCATTCAGGTAAACCTGACAACGGCGAGAATATGAAGGATGTGCCTCATGACAGTTAAGGCAAGAGGGAGGTAGAGTACAAGAAGAACTGGCATGGTCGTCAGCACCACAGACTGGGCATTCGGCCATGGACCTGCAATATTTTGCTGGATGACCAAAACGCCAGCAGTTTCTACACTGCTGCGGTGTAGGGAGTCACCTTTCGAACTTGTAAACGTTGACCTGCAATGTAGACCGAAGATGGCAGTTCTCGGCAGTCAAACGTTAACGAGCTATATTGCAAGGATAACGTCTTCACTTATTGGCTGGGAGGACAAAAGTGTCAACTTTAAGGATAGGGAGTCCTTGGAGCTCAAGCTGCTCAAAAATGTCATCACCACATGTCTGGAAATTCCATTGGACAATGGTGTGGGGCAAAATGACAGAACCATAACAAGAATTGAGGGAATGGTGCTTGTCAATAGTAACAGGTGTAGTGTCAATGGTCGTAAGAAGAGAAAGATCGCGAGCTTGGCCAGCATTCTGGACCGTGATGATGCGAGTGCCGCTCTTGAGAGCGTGAAATGAGATGTCTTTACCAACATGGCGTAGCAGAGCTTTACCAATACTATGGTCTGAAAGATAGGTATTAGGAGAAGTCGGTCGCAGAGTAAAAAACTTCGTCCATTGAGTAGTTTGAAACAGAGTTTAAGGGAAGTGCGTGACGAGCTGGTCGTTTCTGCGATGAATGAGAAGGGAGTGTCGAATCGTCATGTGTGGGTCTTGGTCGTTTTTGTGTGGGACCGGGGGTGGTCCGATGGGAGACGGGCGAGCGATTCGAAAATTGCCACACCGTCGAGGGAGAAGCCGGAATCAAGGTCAGAGAAGAGCGAAGGTCAGACGTATCGAAAGGGCCAGTCGGGACCCTGGTACCTGAAGCAGGTGACGAACCAACACCAGCAAGAGGTACAGGGGCATGAGAGGTGTCCAAAGAGTCATCCGTTAACGAGGCAGGGTCAGTACTGGGTGCGGTATCAGGAAGGGGCCCAGGGGTAGTGGGTTCATGGATTGGGTCAACCATGGTTAGGTTACTTCTTTCTTTTTATTTTTAAGAAAAAAAAAGAAAGAAAATAAAATAAAAATAAAAAAAAGAATAAAAAAAGGGGGAACGTGGAGGAATAGCTCCTAGGAGGAATGAAAGTAAGCGTAAATCCCCCTCCGTGCCCAAGAGGACCTCAACACCGCAAGTGGTGCAGATGCAGCATGGAACCCGTGCCATACCCTACCCTTCATGCCAGTAAACCAGCAATCCGGGATAGCAACCTCACATCCATCGACCCATCTCGGCGGACAAAAGAGAGGGCGGCCGGATATCCACCACAAAGCATACCGCCTTCGGCCACCACCCCCGGAATCCGAAAGGTGGCCTCCAGAGATACACCCGTCGCCCGAAAGATACCCAAGGCCACCCCCCGGGTGACCGGAGAGGGATCGGGACATCCCCAGGCGATCCAGATTCCACGGCAAACTACACCACCGCCAAGGACCTCAACGGAATGGGATGGACCACGATACCTAGGAACTAGAATGCCTGAGGAGAGAAGCTCCCAGGGTAAAACTGGGAAGGAAATAAGGGAGGGATGGGGAGGAGGAGGAGGAAAGGGAAAAGGGAGGATGGGGAAGATGGGAAAAAGGGAGGGGGGATTGGGGGGTAATTAGGTTCAGTCTGAGGAAGAAGACCAAGAGGTCCAATTCCTCAGACCGATAGCCTCTTTACCACGACAAGGAGCCCCCCTTAAAGAGGAATTACCTATAAAGAAAAAACAAAAGGGGCTAAATCTTACAACACGAATTGAGGAGAATTGGGTTAGGTACAAATATGACATATAGGATATCTAAATTTAATAGGTCAGACTGGAGGATACAAAGCACAGGAGTGCATATATGAATGTTTAAAATGCAAGTCACAGGGATGGCAAAAAGTAGTGGTCAGAGGGCAATTAGGAAATGGAATGATCTGGATGAGAAAGTGGTAGAAGCAGATCCCATTCAGTTTTAGTAGGTATGATAGGACTGATGACCTAGGAATATGTAACCATTCTTATTACATTCATGGGGATGCTAGACCTATAGGTGGCCTGTGGCCTGGTCACAAAGCTCTCGCTTCACATTGTGAGGGTCCGGGTTCAATTCCCAGCAAGGTGAAAACATTGGAAGAGTTTCCTTACACCGGTTGTCCATGTTCGACTAGTGTGGGTTGCATCCAAAATGCTCTGCATAACAAGGGGCTATCTATATAGTAGTGTCATTGATGTCAGCTAGGCATATATACCTTACATGTACTTATAGAAATAAAAGATATTATATAGGGGTCATACAGCATGTAGACAGCCTACGCTGTCTGTCAGCTGAGTTCATATTTGGCTGCACTATGGTGGATGGAAGACATCCAGACTATTCAAGTAAATGGCCCACAGGTCCTTTGATCAAGAGCCCCTCACAAGCATCAAGGAACCTCCCCTGAGGGGTGTGACCATTCATTGGGGAGAGATGGAACCAGGAGTAGATTCAATCCCTACAACCACAACTGATAGTAGATATTAAAACTAAAATGACATTAAATGAGAAACATATTAAACCATCTTTATGAGTACCTCAATTACTGGGAACACTAAGTTCCTAAATATGTACTTCCTAGAACGCAGGCAGGAGAGAGACATTATTATATACACTTGGAAAATTCTAGAGGGATTAGTACCAAACTTGCACGAGTCACTCCCTACGAAAGTATAAGACTCGGCAGGCGATGTAACATCCCCCCCAATGAAAAGCAGGGGTGCCATTAGCACGTTGAGAGAACACAATAAGTGTCAGGGGCCCCAAGACTGTTCAACTGCCTCCCAACATACATCAGGGGGATTACCAACAAACCCCTGGCTGTCTTCAAGCAGGCACTGGACAGGCACCTAAAGTCGGTACCTGACCAGCCAGGCTGTGGTTCGTACATTGAACTGCGTGCAACCAGCAGTAACAGCCTGGTTAATCAGGCTCTGATCCAATGAGGCCTGGTCACAGACTGGGCCACAGGGGCATTGACCCCTGGAACTCTCTCCAGGTATTATATTCATAAAGGTGCTAAACCCACAAAAGTCATTCAACAAGTTTTTGGGCGAGAAGAGATGCATTTAGGAGCTCGAAAGAAAATGAGGGAGAGGATCACTGTGTACTAATTCTCAAATCATCCAGTTTTAAAAATAAGTAAAGAAAAACAAATTCATCTTTCCCAAATGATAAGACAAGAACACACTTAATTTGAAACTGTGCTACAGTTCAAGTCACTTATACAAAATCCTCAGGCAAACAGTAGGAAACCTTTCACAAGCTAAAGACTTCTTATCCACTAAAATGTCAGATGGTGGCAAGCTGATAAACATGTAATGAATTATACAATCTTAAGTATTTTTTACCTCCATGTATAGTACCTGACATGTGAATTCAATCTGTTTTATGTAATGTTAGATAGTGGTTAAGTTGTAGGCCTGTAATAACAAAATGAGCACAAACGAGCAAGGGTCATTCAGGACCGTACTGTAAAGGAGTGAGGATGTTAGGGTGTAATAGTGCGGACATGAGAAAGCTCTTGGAAAAGAAGAAAGTCATAGGTGGTGAATTAAACAAATTTTAGTTAAGAAATTAAGAGAAAGCCTGCACTTAAAGTGGAACACTCGATGATAATTGCAGGAAGTGAGGGGTGTATCAGGGCTTTGGAGTGTTTCGAAAATAAGGTCTACGAGCTTTTTGATTGAGGTCTATAGACTAAACATAGATCATTCAGAAATCTTGCACAGTAAAAGGACTTATTAATTTATACACAGTACTCTTTCTGATTGCATGATTTTAGAATATATAAATACTGTACAAGTATTTTAGTGGTTAAAAATATTACAATTCCATTCAGTTTTAATTTTAAATGTGTGCTCTTGATTAAATTTTTGGTTACAGCCACTGAAAAAATATTGAAATGTTTATAATAAGTGATATTTAAGCTTATATTTAAAATAATTTATTAGCTTTGCTTTTTAACACCATCTCTGCCAAGATAGATAAAAAAAAAAAAAAAATCACCGATTCGATTGCCACCTTACCAGAGAAGAGATAATATCACATCCAAATGACCCTCTGAAATGCAGCATCCTCACCCCCTTCTTAAAAGTGCAGGAATTGTATTTTCAACCTCCAGAACTTGGTTAACTAAAGGTACACAATTTATATTGTAAAGCATATAAAGCATAAACTCCATGGGGAAGTGGAACAGAATTCTTCCTCCGTAAGCCATGCATGTCGTAAGAGGAGACTAAAATGCTGGGAGCAAGGGGCTAGTAACCCCTTCTCCTGTATGCATTACTTGAGTTAAAAAGAGAAACTTTCTTTTTGGGCCACCCTGCTTCAGTGGAATACGGCCGGTTTGTTGAAAGATAAAGTACATAATGAAATTTATATTTTAAGTCTTTATCAAGAGGTTTGCATAGGAATAAACAATTTTCTTGAGTTAACCTTGGTTACTAGGTAAATCACTACTTTTCACCAATGTATGCTTTACTAAATTTGACTACTTAACATATTTACTATACTAGTAATGATTTTAATGTTTTAGAAAATCACCGATTGAAATTACAAAAATTTTTTGGACAAATTATGATCAAATCTGCAGTATTCAATCCAACTGCTATATGAAACTCTTACATTTTTCAGATTCAGACAAAATCAAAGGGAAAGTTTACATAAAAAAACTAGTATTATGTTCTGTTATGTTTTACTGCATTCTTAGTACAAATAATAAGTTCATTTTAAGATAACCTCTAAAATGAGGTCGTGCACATAATTTTCACGAATTATAAACTGTATTTTCCTAGTTAATTCATCCTTTAACTGTACCATCTCACATGTTTCTCTTGCCATCCAAAAATCACAGACATAATTAAAACTAGGAATAGAATGAGAGGGACTCATGAGAAATGGTGCAGGATATAATGAAGTAACCCTTACAATTCATAATAGCATGTGTGAAAATTTAATCCTAAGTAACAACCGCTTGATTCTTGAAATTACTCAAGTTTATTTCAAACAATTGTTTAATACTTGAGACTAATACTCAAGTAAGTCTAAACACAGCAGTTTTATTCTAGCAGAGGCCTTGAAAACATTGCATTAAAATTTTTACATAAAACAGAAGTCATCAAAGACAATTAAATAGGGAGATGGTAATGAGATCTTGGGGAAAAAAATAAAATAGGGAATATCCATACCTCAACATGAAATATATTTAAACCCCCTTTAAAAAGCTATTAGAAATTAAATTATCAAAAGCCTCTGATCCCTCACAAAAATACACAGTATTAATGAAAATGATTATCAACATCAGTAACTTAAAACTGCAAGATTGTACTTTAAAATTCCATTCCCAAAGTGCAATGACCAATCACAATTGCACTACAACCTGTCTGAATACCCAGATATAAAATTAAATACTATTGCTAAACCCCCTTGACAATTCATAAAATGCACAGCATTATCATTTAATGAATATGTATGTATGCATGCATATGTTTGTGATAATGGTTTTGAAAACCGACAAGTTGAAGAATTGAGACTTATGCAACATATGGGAATCTTTATTAAAGAAATGTTTTGCCACAGTGGCTTCATCAGTCCAATACAAAGCAGGAAGGTATATGGAGGAGTAGTAGTTCGAGGTAATCAGTCCCTCAGCCTACAAGTGTGATGGACTGAACAGATTCCAGGCTGAGGGTCTGATTACCTCAAACTCCTCCTCTCCTTATACCTTCCTGCTTTGTACTGGACTGATGAAGACACTGTGTGAAAAGTTTCTTCAATGGATTCCCATATGTTGCACAAGTCTCAATTCTTCATGCATATGTTTGTTTATACACTGTGTATATACACATTACATAAACCTATGCACATGCATATATTTTTATACATACACACAAAACAACCTTTCCATTCCTTTGCACTATTGCAAGCTCCTGAAAAAAATGTTGGCTGAAACATGAAAGGCCTTGAGCTATCATTCAACTTCCCCCCGTGGTTGTTTTACATTTGTTATTGCTTAGTTTGCAATTGTGTGTGTACTATATATAAATAGATAATATACACACGCATACACACAAAAAGAATACTATGTAAACCATATGGTATACATAGTGGCTGAACATTCATAGAGTAACAATGCTTCTTTAAAAAAAAAAAAAAAAAAAAAAATACTAGATCAAACTAAAGAACTCTGTAATAAAACCTCATGATGATTCTAGAACTTGCTGCCCGAGAAGTTATGCACTTTCATTTTTGTAAAAATTTTGTAACAATTTATCTAGGTTCACCATAGTTATTAACGAGTTTCAACAGTTAGTAGCTAATTTATTTCCTATGCATTTAAAACACTCATAACATCAAACTTCTCTTGCTTTTGGTCATTATACTGCTTACTTCAACCCAAAGTTTTTTGTGATCTGAAAAATTAAATCAGACATTATAACAGGAATAACTATTTGGTAATACAGTGGACCCTCGGTTAACGAATACCCCGGAAATCGTGCAATTATGTAAGTATAATTTTGTAAGTTCTTGTGGAAGTGTAGTTTTGGGGGTCTGAAATAGACTAACCTACATGACATTATTTCTTAAGGACGTAAATTCGTTCGGTAATGGCACTTGAGCAGGCTTCTGCAATGAATTTTTTTCGTTAACCGAGGGTCCACTGTATATTATTTTTCATATTATACTCAAATTCTATTTTTTTTTTTAACCTCAATGGCCATTTTCTGCAAAGGCAGGGTAACCCAAAGAAAAAAACACATTCACTATCATTCTATCAATAACACACTCCAGAACTGCTAACATAATTCAAAAGTGTCCTTCAACTGCAACATCACCACCCCTTTCAGAGTGCAGGCCCTGCCCTTACCACCTCCAGGGGTAAAGTTCAGCTAACTGGCTTTCCTTGAATGACTGATATGTTAACCTTTATGCACTCAAACGGCATTTCAAATCCTTGAAACTTATCTCCTCTTCTAATTCCCCTTTTCTCCCAAACACACTTACCATTTACTTTTGCAAACCCCATCAATACATATACTATTACACAACCATGGTCACATCATGCATCTCAGCCTTAAGGCCTATTTTATTGAAAAATGGTTCCCTCCTCCCCTACATACCCTAACTTGAGCCTCACTCTCCTAAAAACTAATACATACCTTTAATTACTAACTATTCCATAGATTAACAACATCTTGTCACATGCTCTATCCATCATAATTATATTCCTTATAAATCTGTAAACCTTACCTGTTCATATACAGTCCATGCCATGGCTGCCATAAGAGTACGTCTGAGCATGCGAGGGACCAGCCCTTTGAAGTATCCCTGTGGACCATACTTCCGGTTGACATACCAGACAGCCTGATAGAAAGAGGTGAACTTGTGTGGGTAAAGCTGCATCTTTGTCTTAACAACATCAAAGGGCTGGGTAACAGTTGATGCCATGATGCCAGCCAGCACTCCACATGTGAAGTGAACTGGGGGAGCCATGTTGCCTTCCATGTATCCTGTAGAGTGAAAATTTATTTTAGACTAACTAAAAAGAAGTCTCATGCCAAAGCAGGGCAACATATTACATTCATTTGTCTCTGGTATTTAATTAAAACTTATCAATAATGGAACACGAACCCTCATGCCTGCATACTTACGCTGTGGCACTTTCTTCTTTGTTTGTGTATAAAACATGAGATAAAGCCCAGAAAATGGTGCATCACGGAGGAGTGTGGGAACCAGACCACAAGTGAGACCTCTGGCACCCTCTTTCTTATAGATTGAACACACAGCCTCTCGCATACTCCCATAACTGTATACGTCACTCTGAAATAGGAAAAATAAGATACAAGTTCTTTATCTCGTATACAAAATACAAATTGGGATTGAAAAAATTAAATGGCAATTTAAGAATTCTACATTTTAACTGATAAAAAGAAAATCATATGCCTAATCATTATTTTCTGAATTACCATTTAAACAAAATACTGAAAGGCTAAATACCAGACAAGTATTCACAAACAATTAATATAATTTACCCTTTATTACTGCTTAAAGCCACAAGATATCTTATTACCCAATGTAACAAAAATAATGAAGAAAAACTGAAAAGTTTATAAATTAAATATAATTTCCATACCTCATATCTGGTCTTTATGACTGTGATGGGGATCATAGTGACACCTGTGATCGTACGAGCCACTGCCCCAAGCATAATAGCTTCCAAAGGCCCTGGATGACCCTCACAATAAGTAGACTTCAGCCAATGCAGGATGAAAAATACAGGCCCACCCCAGGCACACATCGGAAGATGCTCTGAAAGTTACCATAATAAGTAAAACCTTATAATTGCCAAGTAATAAATATACGTATACTTGCTTGTGTACTATATAATGTCTTATAATTGCATTTTATGTCACTTGTTCAGTTTAAGATTCATACATGATTTTTTATTACAATGATCATGAAGACCCACAGATAATATTTGTACAGTGGAACCCCGAATATCGGCCCATTCATATTTCGGCTGGTTTCTGGGCAGAAATTTTGCTCCATATTTCGGCTAGTGCCTCGCAAATCGGCAACATTAGATGTGTCGGTTCGCCGGGATGCCGCACGTAGGCGAGTCAGTCTCCGTGTGTCAGTGAATGAGCATATACATACAGTGGTACCCTGAGTTTCGTATTGCTCCCAACTCGAACAATTATGTAAATGTATTATTGTAAATGCTTTTGTAAATGTATTTTTGGGGGTCTGAAACGAACTAATCTAATTTACATTATTCCTTATGGGAACAAATTTGTTCGGTAACGGCACTCGAACAGCCTTCTGGAACGAATAAAGTACGAAACTCTGGGTACTACTGTACTCTGCGCATTCATCCAAACATTTCCTTAAAATCCATTGGTTTTTGTGCTTGTTTATTAAGTTCCTTTGGTAAAGAAAGTGAGAAACATGATGGAATTTAAGAAAAGTCATTGAAAAATTATTAGAGTGGTGTGCGGGTGCTGGAACTTGCAAGGATGTATGGGAAATCCAAATCAACAATCACTTCCATCCTGGCAAAGAAAGAAGAAATCAAGAAAGCTGATGTGGCAAAAGGGGTAAACATGTTAACAAAAAAGAGATCACAAAAAAATGAAGATGTGGAGAAGTTGTTGTTGTTGTTGTTGTGGATCAGCGAAAAACAGTTAGCGGGAGATAGTTTCAGAGACGATCATTTGTGAAAAGGCAAGGCAGTTGCATGCAGATCTCGCATGCAGATCTCGTAAAGAAAATACCTGGAACTAGTGCTGATAGTGAATTTAAGGCCAACAGAGGCTGGTTTGACAGATTTAAGATGCGTAGTGGCATACACAGTGTTGAAAGGCATGGTGAGGCTGCAAGTTCAGACAAACATGCGGCTGAAAAATATGTGCAGGAATTCAAGAGGTACGTAGAGACTGAAGAATTCCAACCCAAAGTGTTCAATTGTGACAAAACAGGCCTCTTCTGGAAGAAAATGCCAAAGAGGACCTACATCACGCAGGATGAAAAGGCACTGCCAGGACACAAGCCTATGAAGGATAGGCTAACTCTTGTTCTGTGCTAACACTAGTGGGGATTTCCAAGTGAAGCCTTTACTGGTGTATCACTCTGAAAATCCCAGTGTTTTCAAGAAAAACTGTCAAGAGTAAATTGTGTGATGTAGAATGCTAATAATAAGGCATGGGTCACGAGGCAACTTTTCATTGACTGGGTCCATGATGTGTTTGGCCCGAGTATGAAAAAATACTTCCTGGAAAGTAAATTGCCACTCAAGTGCCTCCTGGTAATGGACAATGCTCCTGCTCATCCTCCAAAACTTGGTAGACCAATTGTCTAGGGATTTCAGTTTTATAACAGTGAAGTTCTTGCCTCCTAACATCACTCCCCTCATCCAGCCCATGGACCAACAGGTCATTTCTAACTTCAAAAAACTACACAAAAGCAGTGTTTCAAAAGATGCTTTGAAGTGACCTCGGACACTGAATTGACCCTAAGAGTTCTGGAGGAATCACTTCAATGTCTACAACTGCATAAGCCTTATAGGTAAGGCTTGGCAGGGAGTGACTTCCAGGACTTTGAACTCGTCTTGGAGAAAATTGTGGTCAGAATGTGTCCTCGAGAAGGATTTTGAAGGAATTGAGGCTGACCCTGACGACCCTACGCCTGTTGTGGAATCTATTGTGTCTTTGGGGAAGTCAATGGCGGTTGGATGTGAGTGGCAAGGAGGTGGAAGAGTTGGAGGACCACCACAGGGAAGAGCTAACCACTGAAGAACTGCAACACCTTCAACTGGAACAGCAACAGACCACAGCTGAGGAACTTGCTTCAGAGGAGGAAGAGAGCGGGAAGGTGGTGCCTTCTTCAGAGATTAAGGAGATTTGTGCAATGTGGAGTAGGGTGCAAGCTTTTGCTGAGAAATATCACCCTAACCACGCTGAAACAGCCATATCTGCAACATGTTCAGTGACAAAACCTTGGCCCACTTCAGGCAAATCTTAAAGAGGCGCCAGAAACAGAGTTCTCTGGACAGTTTTTTTTTTGTGCGACAGTGGTCCAGTGACTCAAGCTGGCCCTTGTGACCAGCAAAGACAAAGTAGGGAAGTAACCCCAGAGAGGGACTTCAAATTCAAATTCAAATTCTTTATTTCGTGTAATACAAGGTGGGGGGTACTTATAGTTATACATTAATGTTGATATTACAAGATGGCCAATAATATGCCTAGGTATGCCTAGGCTTTTCAGGCAGTCTTATGATAGGTCTTACTCAATAGCTATACAATGAATATACAGATTGTAAGGTTAGGTTAGGTTTACAAAATTTAGGTACTGGAATTTAAACATTGAGAATTTAACAATTGGTATAAGAAGTTAGCAATTAGTTTATATATTAATGATAAAGATGATATATTGGCATAATATAGTTTCTATATTGGAGTGTCTTAGGCAAACTTATGACTAGCTTAAATATTATGAAGCAATAGTTGTATTAGAATTTTGGTTAGAACTGTGCTAATTAAGGGGAATCACAGATATCAATAAGTGTATTTTGCTGTGGTTAGTAATGTGCAAATTAAGGAGAATCACAGATATCAATAAGTGTATTTTGCTGTGGATATGTGCAAGATAAAGTAGTTTTCTTATGGTTAACTACCGGTTGGGTGCGTAAGTGAGATAAGATGTTTTTTAACGGTGCTTTTGAAAATGGAGGTTGTGTCTGCAGTTCTAGAGTTTTCAGGCAAGAAGTTCCAGATTTCAGGCCCTTTTATGCGCATTGCATTTTTGTATAGATTTAGTCGGACACGGGGAATGTCAAAGAGATGTTTATGTCTGGTATTATGTCTATGGGTCCTGTCACAACTGTCAAGAAAGTGTTTTAGCTCAGGGTTAAAGTTGGAATTAATGGTTCTATAAATGTAGATAGCAGAGTAGTAAGTATGGATGTTCTGGACAGTGAGTAGGTTTAGGTCTTTGAAGAGTGGTGGGGTGTGCTGCCTAGCGTTGGATTGTGTGATAATTCTTACTGCGGCTTTTTGTTGGGTTATTATTGGTTTTAGGTGGGTAATTGCTGTTGATCCCCATGCACAAATGGCATATGTGAGGTAGGGATAGATGAGTGAGTAGTATAGTGTGAGTAGGGCTGATTGCGGTACATAATACCGTATCTTAGAGAGGATCCCCACAGTTTTGGACACTTTCTTTGTTATGTGTTGGATATGGGTGCTGAATTTCAGGCTGCTGTCAAGGTGAAGGCCCAGGAACTTGCCCTCATTATGTCTAGCAATAGGTGTAGAGTTGATCTTAATGTTTAATTGTGGATCATCTGTTCTGTTGCCAAACATAATATAGAAGGTCTTATCAGTGTTGAGTGTAAGTTTATTGGCTGTCATCCATGTTGATATTTTTATTAATTCATCGTTAACAATGGTATTAAGCGTGGCAAGGTTTGTGTGGGAGATGACATAAGTTGTGTCGTCAGCAAAGAGTATTGGTTTCATGTGTTGTGATACATTGGGAAGATCATTGATGTATAAGAGGAAGAGCAGGGGACCAAGGACACTTCCCTGCGGTACGCCGGTGTCTAGTGGTAGTGTCGTGGAGGATGTATCTTTAATAGTGACATACTGGTACCTATTAGTGAGGTAGGATTTGAGGTATGCTAGTGCATGACCTCTTATTCCATAGTGGTCAAGTTTGTGGAGTAGGATGCCGTGGTTTACTGTGTCAAAAGCTTTCCTTAAGACAATAAAAAGTCCTAGTGGATATTCCTTATTTTCAAGTGCTGTGTAAAGCAGGTCTATCATTTTTACTATTGCATCGTTAGTGCTTTTATTTTTCCTGAAGCCAAATTGGCAGGGGTTGAGTATGCTTTGTGTCTTTATAAACGAGTATAATCTCTTGTGCACAAGTTTCTCGAATATTTTGGATAGCAATGATAGATTTGATATAGGCCTATAGTTATTTACGTCTGTAGGGTCACCACCTTTGTGTATTGGTGTAACCCTTGCTGTTTTGAGTAGTGTTGGGAAGGTGCTTGTTTCTAATGATTTGTTAAAAAGTAAAGAAATAGGATATGAAAGGACATGAGCAGCTCGTTTGTATATTAAGGGTGGAACTTGAGACAGATGTCCTGATTTATTTTTAAGTGACTTGATTATCATGGAGACTTCAGTGGGTTCTGTAGGTGCAAGATATAAGGAGGATGGGAAATTCCCATCTAGGTAATCACTTGCTCGGGCATTGGTATCTGGAATTTTACTGGCAAGATTTGATCCTATAGTTGAGAAGAAGTCATTTATCTTGTTTACTGTATCAATAGGCTGTAGTGGTGTTTCGTTTGGTTTAGTTAGGACAATATCCCTATTTTTTTTAGTTTGTGGGTGCCCATAATCTGTGAGAGTGTTTTCCAGGTCTTTTTATATCTCCTCTTGTTTCAGTGAATCTGCTGGAGTAGTACAATTGTTTGGCTTTTTTTTTTAGTTTGGTGAGAACTGATGAATAGTGTTTAACAAACTCCTTATGTATGAATCCCCGTCTATATTGCTTCTCATATTGATGTTTCTTGTTAATGGATTTTAGTAAGTTGTTAGTTAGCCATGGGCAGCCTAACCGTTTATTCGTAATCTGTTTCATTTTTATAGGACAATGTTTGTTGTATAGTCTATGTAATTTATTAAGAAAGGTGTCTGTCCACTCATCGATACCCTTGGCATTTGGGAATTCTATAGCCCAGTCAACTGTGTCTAGCTCTGTTGTGAAGTTATTTATTGAAGCTTGGTCATGGAGTCGGAATGAAACTTTGGTGTATTCTAGGGGCGGTTTACTAATGTTTGTTAAGAGGAAGGTGGGGTAGTGGTCTGTGGTGCTGTCTGTTATTATCCCGATTTAAGGGGGCTAGGATATTGGTCCATATATGGTCGATTATGGTTGCACTCGTATCAGTAAGCCTAGTTGGTTTGGTTATTGTTGGTATAAGAAGTGTGTTGTTCATATTGTTGATGAAATCGGTTACTGGCTGGTCATCTGGTAGGCCAAAGGTTGATTTTAATTCAGCAAGATAAGGTGGTGTTTTTTAAATTTGGGTTTTTTTTATTTTTTTTAGTTGATCCTAAAATTTGGGATGTTAGTATAGGCATCGAAAATGGCCCATGGTTATGTTTTAAAGGTTTTGAAATTTAAAAATATTTCCATATTCATCATTATGAAGTGGTGCCCGGGGATATTTCATTAGAGTAATAGTTAATACCCCCCCCTTTTGGTCTGCAGTTGTGTACTGTGTATCCTGGCAGCAGTGAATTCTTGTCCTGAATCATTATGGGGTTTCCCCCTTCAAAAATAACCTCCCCCCCCCTGTTTTCCCAAAAGCCAAAAGATCTTCAATCAGGTATGTAAAATGTTTGAATTTCATTTATATGTAATTTTTTTTTTGTGTTTAAAATATAGTTAAACTTTCAAAATGTTTTTATTTTTATTTTGGGGTTTCTGGAAGGTTTAAATTGTTTTTAATTAATTCTTATGGGGAAAAATTTTAATTTGGCACCTTTGGAAAATTACCGGGGGAGGGGGTTCCCACTTTTTTAAAGCATCATTTTAATATAGGTAACGAATATTAAACAAAGAACTTTTCCCTCATGTAAAAAACTTTCCCCTTCTTTTCCCTTTTGGAATTTCTTATAAAAAATTTTCCAATAAAATTTTTAAAAAAAAATTGGGTATAATAAACCAAAAAGGCGTTCTTCTCATTTTTCCCCCTGTTTAACAAAGAACCATCGATCTGCAAAAACAAAATTTTTAAAAAAGAATGTTCAAAATTTTAATTTCATCAAAAGTTTTCTAGCTTTAAATATCTACAGTGTTAAATCAGGAGTCTTGGGAATGTCATTTTAAATCATATTTATTTGTATTTCTAAAAAAACTCGGGTCTAAGCGTATAAAAAAAGTTTAAGGGTATTCAATTGACCGAGTTCCAAAATTCGTTATTTGGAAAGCTAGTAATTAAAAACCTACATTCTAAACTAAACAATAACATTTAACCACGGAAACGGACTAATCAATGAATGATTCCATTTTTCAAGCATCATAATTTGCAACTGGTTTGATGAAAACAGATTTATTTTTAAATATTTTTCCAAAGTGGGTTTTTTACTTTTTAATTTATGAGGAA
>WNWK01030340.1:0-23588 GCA_009830355.1 Cherax destructor
AACGTTGCAAAATAACGGTACCTAACTGTTGCACATGTCTTGCTTATTTACTTCGTCTGCGGAGGCCATCATATCTATAATGTCTGAAAGCTGTGGGAGTTACTGCAACTTATCTTTAGTCTCCCCATTAACGTTACAAGAGTCTTTCAACTAAGCGAACACTGAACTAAGACACAACGCTGCCATTTTAACCACTTCACATTTTTGTCAGTGTCTTGGAAGTTCAGTTTTAGCATTAAAACATATTGCTGACAACGAGACCAACTGCCTCGTCGATATATTTGTTTTCCGACTCAGTAATTGGTCATCAGATTCAGTCAAGACTTCATCATTACCTTAGCAATTCTGTCATCTTGGCAAAGAATATATTATGACCAGAGTTGCTGGATGACCAGGTACTCACCATGCACACTTGGTATTTTTCATCTGCTTCAATTCTTATGATATTATTCCTGGCATCCCACTTCCTGGACACCTATAAGGAAGATATACCTCCTGACATCCCCAAGACTCACCTGTGTCTTAACTTCCTGTTGTGCTTCGGCTCCCTCAGTACCCTGGTGATGGACCAGGTGCTTCGGCTCCCTCAGTACCCTGGTGATGGACCAGGTGCTTCGGCTCCCTCAGTACCCTGGTGATGGACCAGGTGCTTCGGCTCCCTCAGTACCCTGGTGATGGACCAGGTGCTTCGGCTCCCTCAGTACCCTGGTGATGTACCAGGTGCTTCGTCTCCCTCAGTACACTGGTGATGGACCAGGTGCTTCGGCTCCCTCAGTACCCTGGTGATGGACCAGGTGCTTCGGCTCCCTCAGTACCCTGGTGATGGACCAGGTGCTTCGTCTCCCTCAGTACACTGGTGATGGACCAGGTGCTTCGGCTCCCTCAGTACCCTGGTGATGGACCAGGTACTTCGGCTCCTTCAACGCCCTGGTGATGGACCAGGTGCTTCAGCTAATTCAGTACCCTATTTTATAGTGCCCTGATTATCAAAGCATATTCCATGGATGGAGTAGGTGGGTTGGGTAGGAGTTTTTGTTTGAGGGATTGGCTTTGGGTCTTGCCTAGTGTGGATCAGTTGGCTTGATGCAGTGTTCCTTATTTTTGTGTTGTTGTGAGTGAGAGGGGTTGGATTTGAACGGGACTTACACAGTTGTTGGGGGGTTATCGGGGCTTCTTGCTTGGATGGGGATGGGTTGGACAAATATTTTTGTTCGTGGGTTGGTTTTGACATGGACCTGCCAAGTATGGGCCAGTAGGCCTGTTGCAGTGTTCCTCCTTTCTTATGTTCTTATGTTCTTATGTTTCTGAGTACCAGTCCCGCCACACATATTCTATCCCTGTCTACTTTATCGAATTCTGAATATTTTGTCTCGCCTGGTTCGTCTGTCCTCTCACGTTGTCAGGGTCAGTTCACTAGCATTTCTTCAGAGCTCATATCAATTAGCTCTGGATCTAGCTTCGTTGCATACCTCTGTACTTTCTCCAGTTTTAAAACATGCTTTATCGGGTTTGCTGGTGCCACAAGCTCAAAGCTGTGCCTGACATGTTGCATAAAGGGCCCTGAATGACTGTTGAGTTTTCTGAAGGCTTCTCCTAGAACTGTCAAACTAGTCTTGTCTGCAGAGGTTATTCGGTTGATATATTGTTTATATGACCATGAAGGTTCGCGGTGTTCTTGATGAACACAGGATGACGACTAGAGCTTGTCACTGCGATAGATCCCGGTTTAATTACAGGTGATTGTGCAACATGAATCACAAACTAGATATATGATGGTCGCTGCCTGATTCGAAAAGGTATCCCCGTATTCCATAACTCCAGTTACACCTCAATGCACGAAATTGGAATAGTGCAGCCTTCGCCACAAAGAAGAATAAAAAGGCACAATACTAGAACAATACATAAATAATGCGCACATTCTACTATGTGGGGATTACTTGTGAATTTCGGCACAGGTTTGTAAAAATGGCAAATGATTACATACTCAAGCCAAATCGATTTCAAACCTTCCATTAAGAAACAGTAATAATGGTAGAATTACCAACAAAAATGTTAGGTAAATGGACACAGACGCAACTAATGTGACATTTTATTGTGGCAACGTTTCGCTCTCCAGTCCAGGAGAGCGAAACTTTGAAGCTAAACTGAAGAGGCATTCTCTTTATATCTCAGAGAGACCTGTATTCTGAGCATAGGGAAGCCTATGTTTATTAAATTTTAAAACGCCCTAAAAACGTGATTTTTTGTTTAAATTCTACAATCCCATACTAAAAAATTTTTTGTATTTTACTTTTTAAAAAATCCACTTTATTGAAATTGCTTTAAAATTCTGCAAATTGTCACCCACACCGAAAATCAGTACAAAAATACTTCCATTTAAGAAACACCAGCGTTTAGGGTTTGAAGACTTTCAGAAGAGGCATTCTTTAGCTATTACACGAGGAAATAATTTATTTAATAAAACTGGCAAATTGAAATTTTGACATCTCAAAGTGAACGCTAAGTTTTCTTTCAATAAAGCTCAACAATGATGAAAGTTTAACCTACGGTTAAAGTTTAAAGCTGATCGGAAAAGACATCCTCTAGTAAATGATCTAAAACCGTCAATTCCAAGATTCTTAACAATTTCAGTACAATTTCAAATTTGCACTTAGTCTAAACTTACTGTTTATCATCATTCATCTTACTGATACTTACACAATCTAAACTTAAAGTTCATCATCATTCATCTTACTGACACTTACACAATCTAAACTTACTGTTTATCATCATTCATCTTACTGACACTTACTCAATCTAAACTTAAAGTTCATCATCATTCATCTTACTGACACTTACACAATCTAAACTTAAAGTTCATCATCATTCATCTTACTGACACTTACACAATCTAAACTTAAAGTTCATCATCATTCATCTTACTGACACTTACTCAATCTAAACTTAAAGTTCATCATCATTCATTTTACTGACACTTACACAATCTAAACTTAAAGTTCATCATCATTCATCTTACTGACACTTACACAATCTAAACTTAAAGTTTATCATCATTCATCTTACTGATACTTACACAATCTAAACTTAAAGTTCATCATCATTCATCTTACTGATACTTACACAATCTAAACTTAAAGTTCATCATCATTCATCATCCATGATGCGCCTCCATGACCAAAGGAGAATCCAACTCTTCTTCTTATAAACTATTTCACCCTGAAATGAGAACGGCATCAATTTTAAATGGCTGATCCATACAGGACATGAATGAAACCCTTTTTTTTGGCTATGGCCTTTGCAGGTTCAAATTTTGATGGATTGTGTTCAATAACTGGAGAACACAGCTTTATACGTTTAGTACTGATATGTTTTCTTTCAATTAAGCTTAACCTTGATTTTAGGTTGTGTAAGTGTGAATGTGCCAGTTTTATTAATTAAAACAATTTCTGTGAAATAACTGAAGACCAGAAACACGTCACAGTGTTTGACTTTATTAAATTATTCTGAGTTAAATATTCTTAATTTACTTTATGTGTCTATAACATCTGTGAACCATTGTTAAATAAGTTCTATCTTATGTTCCCAAAGCATAAATAAAACTCACTAACCTAATTATTTACTTAATTTCTCACTTACACACTTACTCAAACGCCGCTCAGTCTTACTTAGAGAAAAGACTGGAATGATTTTTCACCTGTGTAGGTCCCAGTTTGCTTTTTCTTATGAAAAAATATCGGAAAATTGAAATACTAATTCTCATGGGATGAATAATTTCTGATAACGTATCCGATTGTGTTCAACCTTCAATGGTGATCACACGATAATTCAACTTGTGAGTAACTTCAGGCTTAATGTTATTGTTTATTTTAAGACACTGGTCTCTCTGAGAAGTTATAAGCATCCAAGAGAGAAGCTAGTGTGTGGAGAGATAGAAGCAATACACTAAAACATTATATTTTATAAAGTTTAAATACAGAACCATTAAGAAGCACGTCCAAGCAAACATACAAGAAAGAGTAAATCACTTTATTGTTACATAATTATAAAATATCTGAAATCTTGAGTTTGCATGAACAATTTGCACCTGCTAGGTGAATGAACTTGTCATTTAATACGATTTTAGCCAATTAAGTGGCCAGTGTTTAGCAGTAATAAAAAATGCATTCGATTGCATTTACATATTAAATTGAGTAAGTGATTATCTGTAAGATGAGACTAATATATAAAATATGCCTAAGTGTGCCCACTGTGATGTATGTAAGCCCTCTTCCCTCTTCATTATTATACTAGAGCACATAGGACGTGTCGTGGGGGCACAATAGACAGCCAGCCTGGCAGCAATATAGTATTTTGTTATATGTTATATAATGTGACAGCCCATCCTTCTACTCATAGTCAATATATTACTGTGGTTTAGACAGATATATGACTGTGACACTGGACTAAAACAGTGATAATGTGATAATGTATTGTACCATCTGCTCAGTGGGTCCAGTTCTTTTGTTTATGCTGTAAAATCTGTATTGTATGTATTGGCGTTATGTTATGTTATAAATAATTAATTGTTCGTAGTAGGCGACACTCTAACCTGACCAAACCTTAACTAAATACCAAAAATCGAAATTGAATGCCAAAAAAATCGACTTAGCATTTAGGATAGGCTGACTGTGATCATATCATAAATAAAAATTATTGTATAATTGCTTCTTGTTTTATAAGCAATAAATCTTTAAGCAATAAATCTATAAGCAATAAATATATACATATTTTAAGCAATAATAATTCACAGTATTTTTCTTAACAAAAATTCTTTAGCGATTCACGGTATGTTAATCGAGTATTCCTTTCACTCTCTTGACCGGCAGTATGTCTGACGTTCATCCTGTGACGTCACCTGCAAACTCTTGATAGGTGCCCCTGAATATACCATATATACCGAGAAGTGGTATATATGGTGCATATGTGCTGAACTTACTCTAATTAATATTTCGGAGATTAATGTATTCTTGTCTGAGAGTGTACAGGTAAAATGCAGCCTCAGTGACAATTGTGAGGTAGATACGCTTGAAACCTGACTAACTATACATATGAGGGCAGCAACAGGGCCCATCCCTGGAGGAAAAAGAATACGCTCAACTGATGGCATTATTCAATGACCCTGGAGGATGCCATCATGGAGGATGGTGAAAGCGCCATCATGGAGGATGGTGCCAGCGCCGTCATGGATGATGGTGCCAGCGCATGGAGGATGGTGGCAGCGCCATCCTGTAGGATGGTTCCGGCGCCATCATGGAGGATGGGGCCAGCACCATCATGGAGGATGGTTCCGGCGCCATCCTGTAGGATGGTTCCGGCGCCATCATGGAGGATGGGGCCAGCACCATCATGGAGGATGGTTCCGGCGCCATCATGGAGGATGGTTCCGGCGCCATCATGGAGGATGGTTCCGGCGCCATCATGGAGGATGGTTGGTCACCGCCATCATGGAGGATGGTTCCGGCGCCATCATGGAGGATGGTTCCGGCGCCATCATGGAGGATGGTTCCGGCGCCATCATGGAGGATGGTTCCGGCGCCATCATGGAGGATGGTTCCGGCGCCATCATGGAGGATGGTTCCGGCGCCATCATGGAGGATGGTTCCGGCGCCATCATGGAGGATGGTTCCGGCGCCATCATGGAGGATGGTTCCGGCGCCATCATGGAGGATGGTTCCGGCGCCATCATGGAGGATGGTTCCGGCGCCATCATGGAGGATGGTTCCGGCGCCATCAAGGTAATTCAAGTGGTGGATAAATGAATCTGAATAACATTTACTGATTATGAGAATTATCTCTGCTCTTTGGCTTATAAATAAGCAATGTCACTTTTACGAATATTTTAATCAAAAGTAACGCTAAATGCATATTTCATTAATTACAGTATTTAAATTCGTAATTTCTGATTACATTATACGATGGTTTTAAAACATATTTTTATATTTTAGTTTCTACTTAATTTAGTGGCTATAATTTTTCTCTTCATTATGCAACATAATTATCATATCTTACTATTATTATAATTAACTATTCCTTCAAGGGGAATATTTAAAAATATTGTTTTTATCGACACAAATAGCTAAGAAATGTAAAGATTGGTACGACTTCTCATAGTGTATTAATATATTATGTTAAAAGTAGTTAAAAACATTCAGAAATACAAACATGTATACGATATTAGTAATTTGTAACTAGTGAAAAGATTTATGGTGAATCTTCAAATCGCGTTGATAACAGTGAGACGCATTGTGAAGTATTTTAGTAATCTGCTCTTTCTCAACCTCACCCAGCTCCTTCACTTTGCTCAACCTCACCCAGCTCCTTCACTTTGGTCAACCTCACCCAGCTCCTTCACTTTGGCCAACCTCACCCAGCTCCTTCACTTTGGCCAACCTCACCCAGCTCCTTCACTTTGGCCAACCTCACCCAGCTCCTTCACTTTGGTCAACCTCACCCAGCTCCTTCACTTTGGTCAACCTCACCCAGCTCCTTCACTTTGACCAACCTCACCCAGCTCCTTCACTTTGGCCAACCTCACCCAGCTCCTTCACTTTGGTCAACCTCACCCAGCTCCTTCACTTTGGTCAACCTCACCCAGCTCCTTCACTTTGGTCAACCTCACCCAGCTCCTTCACTTTGGCCAACCTCACCCAGCTCCTTCACTTTGGTCAACCTCACCCAGCTCCTTCACTTTGACCAACCTCACCCAGCTCCTTCACTTTGGTCAACCTCACCCAGCTCCTTCACTTTGGCCAACCTCACCCAGCTCCTTCACTTTGGTCAACCTCACCCAGCTCCTTCACTTTGGTCAACCTCACCCAGCTCCTTCACTTTGACCAACCTCACCCAGCTCCTTCTCTTTGACCAACCTCACCCAGCTCCTTCACTTTGGTCAACCTCACCCAGCTCCTTCACTTTGACCAACCTCACCCAGCTCCTTCTCTTTGACCAACCTCACCCAGCTCCTTCACGAGCTAAAGAAACAGCAAAGCATTTATGCTTTGCTCTTTCTTCAGTTGGTATAACAAATGATTTACTAATGTGAAGTGTATGGATCATGATGGCCAATTTTGAGAATTGATTTTTATACTCCATAATTAAGTGGGCGTAGAGGTGAACGTATGCATCAGGTGGTAATCTTAATGGAATAACATTTGCGATAAAACATGAAGTTTTTGCCATTGGTTGTCAGGTTTTACCTTAGTGACTCGCATGTTGGAATCAATCTGTCCCTCACTTCTATTATATAACATCAGTATCAGTGGATACAAAACGGTCGCTAACTAAAGCAGATTCAAAATTATAATTCACATTCGTCGTAGTTTGTGTCTGGTTTATTAGGTAATCCTGAAGGCGGGACTTAAAAAAGAGATTCCCCATTTTTTTTATTTGTCCATCTGTTATATATATTATTTCACTCATAACTCGAGAATGCCTCATTCAGTCGGCTTCAGACTTTTATTGTTTTTGTACGGATGGAACGTTTCATGGGTTTAGGCTGTGTGGGAAGAAATTTTCTTGGCTTCTGTGCAATAACTGCAGAATGTTTGTTATGGTTAACTTTAAACATTTAGTTCTGACTTTTTTCCACAAAGTTAACAATCTCTTGATGTTAGGTTGTGTAAGTTATCATGTGACACTTTCATTAATGAAATTGATTTCTGTGAAATAATTAGAGATTCTGTCTTTTGATCAGAAATAAATCTGTGTTTGACTTGATTTAGTTATCCAAGGTTAATTTAACATGATGTTCCTTAATGTACCTGAAACATCTGTGTGTTCTCAAGAACATTGTTAAAATATGTATGAGTTGTACACTAAGTTAACATAAACCTTGCATGCTTTTTGACTTATTTTTCTTACTTTTTCAGTGTACTTTCTTAAGAAACTGGTGAACCTTACTTAGATAAAAGCTTGGATTGGTATCGGTCAATGTTGGTACCAATTTCTTTTTGGAACAAACTGGAAAAAATTAAATGCTATTTTTTATGCAATAATTTTTTAGTGTTGCATCTGATTACCTTCAACCATTCCATGCTGATAACTTGATAATTCGACTTCTGAGCTGCTTCAACTTAATGTGCTGGGGTGTTTTAGGTTTGAGGTACTTTTAAAAGGCTTGAAAAAGATTTGAGATATTTATATATATATATATATATATATATATATATATATATATATATATATATATATATGTCGTGCCGATTAGGTAAAACTGGTCAATTAGCAAGAAGTCATTTAAAATTAAGTCCTTTCTAAAATTTTCTCCTATACGTTTAAAGGTATATTTTTTTCATTTACGTTAATGTAAAAAAAATTATTTTTGTACCAAGAGAAACTTTGAAAACTTACCTAACCTTATCATAACAAGCGCAATTTAATTTAGCCTAACCCAACTAAATATATTTTAGATACGTTAATATTAATTTAATAATAAACAAACACAATGAAATATATTTTTTCGTTAGGTTCAGAATGATTTTGCGAAAATCTTGCATACACAAATTTTCACTTGTCTTATATGGCAAGATGAGCGTTGTTATTTAAGCCAAAATCGCAAGTTTTACCTAATCCTCTCCCCTAGTGGGTCCTTACCTGAGAGTCTAAACTGAATTACCTAATCGGCACGACATATATATATATATATATATATATATATATATATATATATATATATATATATATATATATATATATATATATATATATATATATATATATATATATGTATAATGTCGTGCCCAATAGGCAAAACTGGTTAATAAACAACAACTCATAAGTCCTTTCTAAAATAGTCACTTATACGTTTAAACATATATTTTTTTTTCATTTATGGTAATGCAAAAGTTAATAATTTTGTACCAAAAGAACCTTAGAAAACTTACCTAACCTTATCAGAAAAAGCGTAATTTAATTTAGCCTAATCTAATTAAATATATTTTAGATAAATTTACAATAATTTAATAATAAACAAACCCAACGAAATATTTTTTTTTTTTACGTTAGGTTCAGAATGATTTTTGCGAAATTATTGCATACACAAATTTTCGCTTGCCTTATGTTTCACCCATTCGGCACGGCATATATGTATATATATAGTATGTCGTGCCGATTAGGTAAAACTGGTCAATTAGCAAGAACTCATCTAAAATTAAGTCCTTTCTAAAATTTTCTCTTATACGTTTAAAGATATATTTTTTTTCATTTATGTTAATGTAAGAATTTATAATTTTGTTCCAAGAGAAACTTTGAAAACCTACCTAACCTTATTACAACAAGCGCAATTTAATTTAGCCTAACCCAACTAAATATATTTTAGATACGTTAACATTAATTTAATAATAAACAAACACAATGAAATATATTTTTTTCGTTGTGTTCAGAATGATTTTGGCGAAATTATTGCATATACAAATTTTCACTTGTCGTATATGGCAAGGTGAGCGTTGATATTTAAGCCAAAATCGCAAGTTTTACCTAATCGGCACGACATATATACATATATATATATATATATATATATATATATATATATATATATATATATATATATATATATATATATATATACATATATATATATATATATACATACATATATATATATGCAAGACAACCACTATGAAAAAATTGAGGAATTCCAAGCGCTTTCGTGACTACTCACATTATCAAGGAACTATAAAAGGAAACATGACACGCAGGCTTATAAAGGGGCAAGACTACACCTCACAGTCACATCATACTAACAAAGACCACACCTCACAGTAGCGTAACAACACACGACTCTGTGAATATATATATATATATATATATATATATTGTGGGACCCATAGCCTCGGAGAAGTGGATAAAAAGGCTTCAAGGAAGAATATTTTGATTTCTTCCTGAAGCCATTTGAATATTCCACTTCCCCTACCACCCCATCTTTTTTTTTTTTTTATTAATAGGTATATTTTATTACCTAATATGGTACAAAAGATTTAAGAGATACATTGTTGATATAAAGATGGCATATACAGTACACGAGGTGTGAGAGATACATGTCTAGTACATATTGTTACATGTTTGTCACTGGTTATAATGCGAAAATGTCATCCAGCCCCTTTGAGCTGGGGCGCGTGCCCAGAATGCAGCATGCATTACCCCTCTGAACAGCAGCGCTGAGTCGCTGGAACAGAAAACTAGCTGCCCTGGGATCCCTAGTTACCCTGTTGAGTCTTTTGCCCAGCTCCTTGAGGAACTTAGATGCACTCTTTCCCCATGAGCCAAGGGTCTCTGAGCGTATGGGAACAAACATATATTGATGGGCAAGTTCTCCATATTTTCTCGACTTCTGGGACTCCCTGAAGGTGGCAGCTGCCCCTCCTTCCTCCCTGGTGTATTGGAGACAGGTATCAGCTAAGGTAGATGCACATGTGTATTCCCACATCACCTGCTTGCCGTCTGTCCAGACTTCAAGGGTGATACCATCTGGACGATTTTGGCTGCCATCAGATCTGCATAGTTGGGGTGGCTCCCTTACTGCTGGGCATCCAGCTGTTGTGAGGCTCCTCTTGATAATGTTATTAACCTCTTCATGTCTTGCAATCTTTCCCTCGGATTTACGACACACAAGACCATGGTACCCGAATCGGTCTGCTGCTTCACTGCCACAAATACACCTGTGTTCGGCGAGAATAGGGGCGGCAAGTCGAAGGGCAACACCACTGCGGATGGTCTGTTGGTCGAGGAGTGTGCCAAGGCTGGAGTTGGGAACAGCCAAAAGACAGTCCCCTGCATGAGGAGCTCTCACTGCAAGACGGCGGGGTCTATCCTTCCCTGACACACTCTGAAGCATTGCTGAGGCTATATTCTCTACTATTGAGCCATCCCAGCGCGACTGTTTGTAGTTGTTGGGGGGAGCAGGCCTGGTTTCAAAGCCTGTTAGATTATCCCAGATCCTGGATCCATCAACGAACTTTTGGTCATGGATTCCAATCGTGTCCCTAAGATGTTCAGGGAGAATTGCTGCTACCAGCCCTCTGGATGCAATGCATGAAGACAGGAAAGCAGGTAGAGCAATCTGAGATGACTTGCGGACACCAATGCCTCCTAGTCTGACTGGGAGTGTAGCTTGGTCCCACTGCCCATCTTCTAGAGTAAGGTTAAGTACTTTAGTAAAGATCTGCCTCAGGATACTGTCATATTCGTGCAGTATAGTGTTATCATATGAAGGAACACATCTTAGGAAATATATCAACCTGGGCAGACTCAAGCATTTTGTGAGAAGGTACAAGGCATCATGGGTGTCAAGATTGCCTATTCGTTGTACCATTCTCCTCAATTCTTCAACACTGCGAGTAGCCAAGGATTCGAACCCATGCTGCTTTGGCCCGCCTCATTGTGAGCGAAAACCCATGACGCTCTAACCCACAGGACCTGGTAGGATTGCGTGGTCCTGTGGGTTAGAGCGTCATGGGTTTTCGCTCACCGTGAGACCTGCCAAAGCAGCATGGGTTCGAATCCTTAGCTAGTCGCAGTGTTGATATTGATCTATACCACTTGTTCGTGGTCACAATTATATATATATATATACGTTGTGCCTGGGGGTACTTCTTGTACCCTCCTCTCCCTCCCTCACTCATTCCAGTGAAGACGATCCTTTGGGAAGGTACTTGCTGTGACAGCCTCCTCTTTTCTTCAATTTTGCAAACTCCTGATGATGTGTTGTTTGCAACACGAAAGGCCTAGAGCTATCATTCTACTCTCCCCGTGGTTGTTTTGCATCCTGTATCGCTTGGTTTGCATTATATATATATATATATATATATATATATATATATATATATATATATATATATATATATATATATATATATATATATATGTCGTGCCGATTAGGTAAAACTGGTCAATTAGCAAGAACTCATCTAAAATTAAGTCCTTTCTAAAATTTTCTCTTATACGTTTAAAGATATATTTTTTTCATTTATGTTAATGTAAGAATTTATAATTTTGTACCAAGAGAAACTTTGAAAACCTACCTAACCTTATTACAACAAGCGCAATTTAATTTAGCCTAACCCAACTAAATATATTTTAGTTACGTTAACTTTAATTTAATAATAAACAAACACAATGAAATATATTTTTTCGTTATGTTCAGAATGATTTTGGCGAAATTATTGCATACACAAATTTTCACTTGTCTTATATGGCAAGGTGAGCGTTGCTATTTAAGCCAAAATCGCAAGTTTTACCTAATCGGCACGACATATATATATATATATATATATATATATATATATATATATATATATATATATATATATATATATATATATATATATATATATATATATATATATATATATATATAAGAAAGATCACAGTAAACAGGTGATATCAAAATATGCAAGAAAACCACTATGAAAAATAGAAGAAAGCGCTTGGAATTCTTCTATTTTTTCATAGTGTTTTCTTGCATATATATATATATATATATATATATATATATATATATATATATATATATATATATATATGTGTGTGTATGTATATATATATATATACATTCAAAACAACCACGGCAGAAGTTCAGTGATAGCTCTAGGCCTCTCGTGATGCAAGCGACACAAAATCAAGAGCTTGCAATTTTTCAGAAAAGGGAAGGAGGTCCAGGCAAATACGATTACAGGGAGCGCCTTTGCTGGAGTGAAGCAGAGAGGCGTGAAGCAGGAAGTGCCCCCCAAGCATACCAGTATCCATAGCCAGAAGGACTGAATATTATAGAATTAGCAAAAACAGATTTTTCCTTATTCTTCCTTTGCTGTTTTCTCTTACAAATCCATGCTTCTTAAGGCCCATAAAGCGTCATTAAAAATAATATTTTTTGAAAGTGCCCCAGTGAAAAGGTATTATTGAAATCGGTTTTACAAAACAGGTTCGTTAATCTGTCTTCGATCCCATTTGATCAGCTCCACAGGTTAGCAATTACTAAGAATACTGATCTGCTTAAACAAGAAAGGAAAAATCTTATTTATTGAAGTGAGAGAGGCTAAACAAAAGTTTTTCAACGTGGTACTACTCGAGTGGCAAGACCATTTATTAGATTACATATATAAGGGATTGAGAATAATGAAACAGAACAAACAGTCTCATAGCACAAAGTGGTTGGTCCCAACATGTTAACCCGGAGTTCGCTATTAACCTGTCGAGTGTTCAACTTACTCGTGACCAACAGACATGACTGGGATATGGGTGTTCAACTTACTCGTGACCAACAGACATGACTGGGATATGGGTGTTCAACTTACTCGTGACCAACAGACATCACTGGGATATGGGTGTTCAACTTACTCGTGACCAACAGACATCACTGGGATATGGGTGTTCAACTTACTCGTGACCAACAGACATCACTGGGATATGGGTGTTCAACTTACTCGTGACCAACAGACATCACTGGGATATGGGTGTTCAACTTACTCGTGACCAACAGACATCACTGGGATATGGGTTAAGTTTCGAGCTTCTAGTGGGGACACATTATGTTGACCTTGCCAAGTATTTTTGCAATCTGGAAAAACATTCAACAGAATGGTATATGAGGATTTTCTCAGACCTGTGGAACCGAATTTTCCTCGAAGATTTGTCAAGTCAAACATTGAATAAAATAAAGATCCTAACCTTCACCTTACGAAAACGGACAAAGCAAATGCGATAGTTATTATAGACAAGGTAGATTATAGCGGGAAAAAATAACATTTTATTAGAAGACAGGGATACTTACATGTCCATTAATAAGAATCCATTGGACCAGGTTAATAGTAAGTTTAATAAACAGCTTAGAACCTTACTGAGAGATAATTAGGAATTAAAAAGTTTTCGGCGAGGCCTGCGGCACTCCCTTATATGTACGGTTTGATTAAAACCCACAAGCCCGGTTTCCCAGCTAGGCCTATTACTAGGTCTGTAGGATCTGCAACATATGCTCTGTCAAAATGGTTGGTAAAAGTATTAACTCCATTGCTTGGCAACATTTCTGAAGCTCACGTGAAAACCAGTGTTGATCTCAGTGACAAATTGCAAAATGTCAACATGTCTAATAATTTTACACCAGTAAGTTTTGATGTCACGGCGTTGCTATCTTATTTGGGAGAAGAATTAGATGAGTTCTCCTTGCCTTTTGATAAATATACCATTAATGAACTGATTAACTTGTGTGTAGTTGACTGTAAGTTTAAGTTCGAAGGGAAATACAATGCTCAAAGGCAGGGAATAACTATGGGTAATCCGTTGTCTCCCCTATTGAGCAATCTGTATATGGAAGTTTTCAAGGCTAGGCTGTGGAATGATATCATGCCCTGTTAAGCTAAATGGTTGAGATATATGGATGACATCTTACGTCTTTGGCCAAATGATATGACCCTGGATACATTTTTACCAAGACATAACGCTTTTGTCCCGTCTATTAAATTCACCATGGAGAATGAAGTGGACTCTAAAACTTCCATTCTTAGATGTGTTGATACACCGTGTTGATAGAAAATTTAAGTCTGCGTTATATAGGAAGGCGACCAGTGCGACAAGAGTTAAATGAGTGTTTCTCTGAGAGCTTACCGAGTGTGCAGCCCGGAGTTCCTAGATGAAGAAATTAGGAAAATATTTGACATAGCCTTGAAACCGAGGTACCCTGAGCAGTTCGTGGAATCTGCGTTGTCGGCAGCTAGGAAAACTTACCATAGAAATGAGTCAAGGGTAACACCTCAGATCAAGAATGTGCTAGTTCTCCATACAATGAGAATTTATCTGTCCTGACACATGTACTTGGAAGATTTAATATAGAAATGGTTTTTAAGAATTCACGACTGTTAGACGCATTTCTGATA
Organism: Cherax destructor; assembly: GCA_009830355.1. Lineage (NCBI taxonomy): Eukaryota > Metazoa > Arthropoda > Malacostraca > Decapoda > Parastacidae > Cherax > Cherax destructor. Next base: position 14,907 of record WNWK01030340.1, read on the forward strand.
AAGAATTCTTCACATTAGAATGTTGGGGGTGTCTACAGAATTGGTTGCAATGGATGCAACTTATCCTATGTCAGACAGACTGGCAAACCTCTAAATGTTACGATATCGCAACACTGTTATTCGATACGTACTACACAGGAGTCGAACGCGATTTTCAGCCACATTAGAGCTTGCAATAACCCGGCAAATTGGGAGGAAGAAAGAGTCAGTGTCCATTGTTGCTCTTGGCTTGAACAGAATATTGTAAAATCAGCAATTATAAAGCATGGTAAGCGTTCATTATACAATAACAGTGGTGAGTTGTTCAAATTAAATTCATTTTTAGTTGAGGCAATTGTAAATTGCCAAAAATTGGACTCTTATACGAATGCATTGGACAGTCTTAATGTAGTTCCACACCTAGGAATTAAGGCCTATTTTTCCCGATTTTTTCTGATGGTTAGACCAGCATTTGCCCCAGTCCTGTGGGATAGATAAACTATGGCTGTCTTCCTTGAAATTACAAAGGCCTCCTCCATTAAATGGACCACTTTTTCTAGAGGTGCAAAAATTCTTCAGACAATTCCCAGATCTTTCTATATTTGGTATGATGCGTCTGCCTCAGAAGTTTGTGGGATAAACTATGACTGTCTCCCTTTGTATAACATACAGACGTCTCCCTTAAATTTTTTTATTTTTTTTATTAACACATCGGCCGATTCCCACCAAGGCAGGGTGGCCCGAAAAAGAAAAACTTTCATCATCATTCACTCCATCACTGTCTTGCCAGAGGGGTGCTTTACACTACAGTTATAAAACTGCAACATTAACACCCCTCCTTCAGAGTGCAGACACTGTACTTCCCATCTCCAGGACTCAAGTCCGGCCTGCCGATTTTCCTGAATCCCTTCATAAATGTTACTTTGCTCACACTCCAACAGCACGTCAAGTATTAAAAACCATTTGTCTCCATTCACTCCTATCAAATACGCACACGCATGCTTGCTGGAAATCCAAGCCCCTCGCACACAAAACCTCTTTTACCCCCTCCCTCCAACCTTTCCTAGGCCGACCCCTACCCCGCCTTCCCTCCACAACAGATTTATACACTCTCGAGGTCATTCTGTTTCGTTCCATTCTCTCTACATGTCCGAACCACCTCAACAACCCCTCCTCACCTCTCTGGATAATAGTTTTGGCAATCCCGCACCTCCTCCTAATTTCCAAACTCCGAATTCTCTGCATTATATTCACACCACACATTGACCTCAGACATGACATCTCCACTGCCTCCAGCCTTCTCCTCGTTGCGACATTCATCACCCATGCTTCACACCCATATAAGAGTGTTGGTATAACTATACTCTCATACATTCCCCTCTTAACTTCCATGGACAAAGTTCTTTGTCTCCACAGACTCCGAAGTGCACCACTCACCTTTTTCCCCTCATCAATTCTATGATTCACCTCATCCTTCATAGACCCATCTGCTGACATGTCCACTCCCAAATATCTGAATACATTCACCTCCTCCATACTCTCTCCGTCCAATCTGATATCCAATCTTTCATCACCTAATCTTTTTGTTATCCTCATCACCTTACTCTTTCCTATATTCACTTTCAATTTTCTTCTTTTACATACCTTACCAAATTCATCCACCAACCTCTGCAACTTCTCTTCAGAATCTCCCAAAAGCACAGTGTCATCAGCAAAAAGCAACTGTGACAACTCCAACTTTGTATTTGATTCTTTGTCTTTTAACCCCACACCTCTTGCCAACACCCGAGCATTCACTTCTCTTACAACCTCATCTATAAATATATTGAACAACCACGGTGACATCACACATCCCTGTCTAAGGCCTACTTTTACCGAGAAATAATCTCCCTCTCTCCTACACACTCTAACCTGAGCCTCACTATCCTCATAAAAGCTCTTCACTGCTTTCAGTAACCTACCTCCTATTCCATACACCTGCAACATCTGCCACATTGCCCCCCTATCCACCCTATCATACGCCTTTTCCAAATCCATAAATGCCACAAAAACCTCTTTACCCTTATCCAAATACTGTTCACCTATATGTTTTACTGCAAACACTTGGTCTACACACCCCCTACCTTTCCTAAAGCCACCTTGTTCATCTGCTATTCTGCTCTCCGTCTTACTCTTAATTCTTTCAATAATAACTCTACCATACACTTTACCTGGTATAGTCAACAGACCTATTCCCCTATAATTTTTGCACTCTCTTTTGTCCTCTTTGTCTTTATACTAAGGAACAATACACGCTCTCTGTCAGTCCCTAGGTACCGTACCCTCTTCCATACATGTATTAAATAATAGCACAAACCACTCCAAAACTATATCCCCACCTGCTTTTAACATTTCTACCTTTATCCCATCAATCCCAGCTGCCTTACCCCCTTTCATTCTACCCACTGCCTCACGAACTTCCCCCACACTCACAACTGGCTCTTCCGCACTCCTACAAGATGTTATTCCTCCTTGCCCTATACACGAAATCACAGCTTCCCTGTCTTCATCAACCTTTAACAACTCCTCAAAATATTCCCTCCATCTTCCTGATACCTCTAACTCTCCATTTAATAACTCTCCTCTCCTATTTTTAACTGTCAAATCCATTTGTTCCCTAGGCTTCCTCAACTTATTAATCTCACTCCAAAACTTTTTCTTATTTTCAACAAAATTTGTTGATAACATCTCACCCATTCTCTCATTTGCTCTCTTTTTACATTGCTTGACCACTCTCTTAACCTCTCTTTTTTTCTTCATATACTCTTCCCTCCTTGCATCACTTCTACTTTGTAAACACCTCTCATATGCTAACTTTTTCTCCCTTACTACTCTCTTTACATCATCATTCCACCAATCGCTCTTCTTCCCTCCCGCACCCACTTTCCTGTAACCACAAACTTCTGCTGAACACTCTAACACTACATTCTTTAACCTACTCCATACATCTTCGACCCTTTAAATGTGTCCCTTTAAATGGACCCGTTCTCTAAAGGTGCGGGAACTCATAAAATAATTGCCAGTGATATAGATATCATTTGTAATATATGCAAAGTTATTATATTTGTAAAGTTATTTATATCATAGCGTAGTCTCACCGAATTTTAGATGATTGGCATGTCACGTTCGTTAGGCTAAGACCCGCGTCAGGGAACACTTGTCCTGCTTCCTGACAAACCTTACCTAACCTAACCTACTATTACAATATCAGTGCTTGTAGGCTGGCGGTTTTTCTAATGCCATAATATTCAATCTTTCTGGCTGTGGGTATCGGAATGCATGGGGGTACATCCTGCCTCCTGCCTTCCTGCCTCCTGCCTCCCGCCTCTCTGCTTCACTCCAGCAAGGGCTGGAAGTGGTCGTATTGGCTTGGACCTCCTTCTCTTTTCTGCAACATTGCAAGCTCCTGATGATGTGTTGATTGCAACAGAATAGTATATCACTCAACTCCCCCCGTGATTGTTTTGCATATTGTATCGCTTGTTAGCAATTTTTGCATTGCATGTTACATATATATATATATATATATATATATATATATATATATATATATATATATATATATATATATATATATATATATATATATAAATATATATATATATATATATACTATATATATATATATATATATATATATATAATATATATATATATATATATACTCTATATATATATATATATATATATATATATATATATATATATATATTTATATATATATATATATATATATATATATATATATATATATATATATATATAAATATATATATATATATATATATATATATATATATATATATATATATATATATATATATATATATATATATACTATATATATATAAATATATATATATATATATATATATATATATATATATATATATATATATATATATATATATATATATATATATATATATATATATATATATATATATGTATATATATTTATATATATATATATATATATATATATATATATATATATATATATTTATATATAAATATATAAATATATATATATATATATATATATATATATATATATATATAGGATGGGGTCCACCTCTGGTGCAAATTGTGGGACCCATAGCCTCGGAAAGTGGATAAAAGGCATCAAGGAAGAATATTTGGATTTCTTCCTGAAGCCGTTTGAATATTCCACTTCTCCTACCACCCCATCCTATATACACACATACATACATATAAATGCTTTATTAATAGACAGAATACATTTATAAAACACACAAACATGAACATGAATACAATGGTACAATATGTCAAAGATTATGAATCTCCTCCAGCTCCTCCGAAGCCGGACGCGAGCCGAGTATGCAGCATGCGTTTCCCTCTGGATGGCCACGCTGAGACGCTGGAACATGAACGTGGCTGCCCTTGGGTCCCTGGTGGTGTCGATGAGTCTGGAACCCAGCTCTTTAAGGAAACGTGTTGCATTTTTCCCCACGCTCCCAAGGTCTCCGATCCCACTGGGACAAATTTATACTGTTGGCTTATGTCCCTGTACTTGCCGATCTTGTACTCCTCTCTGTGGTCAGCAGCTCCTCCCTGTCGCCCAACACTGTGATGGATGTAGGTGTCAGCCAGTGTCGACACGCAGGTATAATCCCATGCTAAGAGCTTGCCATTCTTCCAAGGATAGATGGTGATCCCGTCGGGGCGGTTTGCTGGGTTGTGGGCGTTGTTGGCTGCTAGTGATCGAGGCTCTCTCTCGGCTGGGCATCCAGCTGTAGCGAGGGTTCTCTTTATGATGTCGTTGACCTCATTGTGTCTTGCATGCCAACCCTTGGTTTTAGAACAGTTAAGACCATGTAGACCATATTGGTCGGCTTGCGCATCGCCGCAAATACACGTATATTCCGTGTGAATGGGGGCAGCAAGGCGCAGAGCCACTGCAATACGAAGGGTCTTAGGGTCCAGGCGTGTTCCCATGGCCGAAATGGGAACTGTTTGGAGGAAGTCCCCAGAGTGACGTGCACTCACGGCTAGGAGACGGGCAGTCTCCTGTCTGATGTTACGGCCCTGAGCATATTGGCAAGTATCTTTTCAACAATGGGGCTGTCCCAGCTTGACTGTTTGTAGGCCTGTTCTTCACTAGGTTTTGGTGTTGGAGCAGCAAGAGTCTCCCATTCAGTGATGGCACTGGTGTAGCTAGGGTCCTGTATTCCTGCTGAATCACTGAGGTTGTATGGAAGAATTTGTTTTATTAGCTCATTTGATGCTATGGAAGAGGATAAGAAGGCTGGTAGGGCAATCTGGGAGGATTTGCGTACTCCCAGCCCCCAAGTCTGACTGGAAGTGAAGCTTGCAACCACTGTCCATCTTCGAGGGAAAGATTCAATACACTCTCTAGCATGGTCTTGAGGAGAGAGTCGTATTCCTCGAGTTTCGGGCTGTTGAAGGCTGGGGAACATCTCAGGAAGTATGTAAGTTTTGGGATTGACAGGCACCTGGTGAGTAGGTAGAAGGCATCATGTGTATCAATGTCTTTCATCCTACCTTCCATCGTCCTGAGGTCGGAGATTTTTTTTCCAGGACCAGATCGATGGCATTGGGCCCAAGGGAGCACCAAGGAGAGTGCTGTTGGCTGGATCGATGGCTCGTGCCCCTGGTAAAACAGCCCTAATGTCCTGGATCATCTGTGGATTGGTGGAAACTATCTCACATTTGGTGGGGTTTAAAGATAGGCCCAGGCTACCTACCATATCTTTAATTTTCCTGATGTCTCCCAGGAGAGATTGTGTAGTGCCAGCTAGGGTCCCGTCATCCAAGAACCAGATATTGAGCTCACTGGACAATGCTTCTGTGACATCCTTGATGGCTAGACAGAATAGAAAGGGAGCAAGAGGGTCCCCTGTTGCACACCCTCACACGAGTCAATTTCATGGTCCCCAAACAAAAGTTTAGAAGCCACACTATAACACGATTCTATGAAGGGATAGAGGAAGGAAAGTGCCTAGAAACTGCTTGGAGAGCAGCATCCCTTCTGACTGAGTTGAAAGCATTGGCAAAGTCCAATTTGATTAAGGCTTTTTCATTGGACATGTTGTTGATGTATACTCGTGCTGCATGGGCAGCTGCTTCACAGCCTTGTTGAACACCAAAACCGAGCTGAGTTGGTTTCAACATTGAGGCAGCATCTTGACTCACCCTTCGTACTGCAGCCTTGGCAACTAGGCGCCGAAGGGTGTTGCCCACTGCAATGGGCCTGATTCCTCCATCCTTTTCCGGAGGGCACACAGTGAGGCACCAAAGAAAAGGGGTCTAATGGTCTGTGGGACACTACCAGCCAGGCACCCATTGGAAAATTTGGTGAGTTCAGACAACAATCTCTCAGAGACCTCACCAAGACCTGGATTGAGCATTTGTTTCAAGTGTTGTGGCCTTAAACCAGTGAAACCTCCTGCTGAGCCCTGTGGGAAAGACATAGCAGCTTTATACACATCGGCGTCCCGTAAGGTTAAATGTTCTTGACCTGCTGCAATGTCAAGGGGGTCAATGTTGGTACTGGGAGCCCTGGGCGGATGTTTGTCCTTCAGGGCTTGTGCTGTAATGATATCCTTAGGAGCGATGGTATCCTCACTGGTTATAAGCCTCAGTGCTCCGATAGTATTACCTTCTTCTATTTTTCTGCTAATGTGGGCCCTGATTATATATATATATGCAAGACAACCACTATGAAAAAATAGAGGAATTCCAAGCGCTTTCGTGACTACTCACATTATAAAGGAACTATAAAAGGAAACGTGAGAAGAAGGCTTATAAAGAGGCAGAATACACCTCACAGTCACATCACACTAACAAAGACAACACCTCACAGTAGCGTAACATCGCAACATCGTAACATAAGAAAGGACCTGAAACTCTTCCCAAGAATTAAGATTAGTCAAATTTATCATTAAATTCTTCCCAAATTTTATTAATTATAAATGAATCCAATTTATATAAACCAAAAGAAATATTCATATTATTTTCAAAACTGCTTTTTATGAAACATGATTCTATTATATTCCTTTCAACCATGGACTTGCTTGATACAACCTTCTCAGCATTTTGAAAATTAATTGGATGGTTAAAGTCTCTCACATGAATAAATAGAGCATTAGAATCTTGGCCAGTTCTAATGCTATATTTATGTTGTTTTAATCTTAGTTCAAGACTTTTACCAGTTTGACCGTAATAAACTTTATCGCATATTTTACAGGGAATCTTATAGACACATCCGTCAGCATTTTGGGGGGAATTTTTTATCAAAAGTCTTTTTACTGTATCAAGATTTTTAAATACAACTTTGATATTAAAATTCTTAAGAAAGGAAGGCATATCAACCAAGTTTTCATGGTAAGGGAGAACCAACATATTTTTGGTTGAATAAGGTTGGTTGTCCCTTATTCAACCAAAAATATGTTGGTTCTCCCTTACCATGAAAACTTGGTTGATATGCCTTCCTTTATATATATATATATATATATATATATAACCTTACATACCTAATCAACGAGAGATTATGCAAACTGCCGTCTAAACACCATATTACTTTAACTTGCCTCTGATCAGTTTCAAGAGTTCTACCTATTCTTGGCAAGTGGACAAAACTCATAGGTAAGTGCCTGGTCAAGCAAGTTGTGGCAGCCAGCTGACCGTAGCTCCACACATAGGTAAGTGCCTGGTCAAGCAAGTTGTGTCAGCCAGCTGACCATAGCTCCACACATAGGTAAGTGCCTGGTCAAGCAAGTGGTGGCAGCCAACTGACCGTAGCTCCACACATAGGTAAGTGCCTGGTCAAGCAAGTGGTGGCAGCCAGCTGACCATAGCTCCACACATAGGTAAGTGCCTGGTCAAGCAAGTTGTGGCAGCCAGCTGACCATAGCTCCACGCATAGGTAAGTGCCTGGTCAAGCAAGTGGTGGCAGCCAGCTGACCGTAGCTCCACACATAGGTAAGTGCCTGGTCAAGCAAGTTGTGGCAGCCAGCTGACCATAGCTCCACACATAGGTAAGTGCCTGGTCAAGCAAGTGGTGGCAGCCAGCTGACCGTAGCTCCACACATAGGTAAGTGCCTGGTCAAGCAAGTTGTGGCAGCCAGCTGACCATAGCTCCACACATAGGTAAGTGCCTGGTCAAGCAAGTTGTGGCAGCCAGCTGACCATAGCTCCGCACATAGGTAAGTGCCTGGTCAAGCAAGTTGTGGCAGCCAGCTGACCATAGCTCCACACATAGGTAAGTGCCTGGTCAAGCAAGTGGTGGCAGCCAGCTGACCGAGCCCCCATAGGTAAGTGCCTGGTCAACAAGTTTGGGGGGCCACACCATATCCCACATAGGTAAGTGCCTGGTCCCAAAGGGGGGAGCCGCTGACGACCCACCATAGGGTGCCTGGTCAAAAGTGGGGAGCCAGTGAATGCTCCCACAAGGAAGTGCCCTTTAAGCAATGGTGGCGCCCGCTGACCTGCTCCCACATAGGTAAGTGCCTGGTCAAAGTGGTGGAGCCAGCGCCAACTCCACCAAGGAAATGCCTGGTCAAAAGTGGTGGGATGACCATATCCCAAGGTAAGTGCCTGGTCAACAAGTTGTGGGAGCCGCTGACCATAGCTCCACACATAGGTAAGGGCCCGGTCAACAAGTTGTGGCAGCCAGCTGAC
>WNWK01030341.1:0-23587 GCA_009830355.1 Cherax destructor
GTTTGGCTGTCCCACCAAGGAGGGACAAGTCACTAGCTATATCAGTTATCAGGGCAATAAATGCATTCCCTAGAGATGACAACCTTGTCCGTCTCCCCTCCAGGGCGTCAAACACTCGCCAGGCAAATGTCAACAACAGGACACCTGACGCCTCAAAAATCAGGGCCCAAATTAGCAGAAAAATAGAAGAGGGTAATACTATCGGAGCACTGAGGCTTATAACCAGTGAGGATACCATCGCTCCTAAGGATATCATTACAGCACAAGCCCTGAAGGACAAACATCCACCCAGGGCTCCCAGTACCAACATTGGCCCCCTTGACATTGCAGCAGGTGCAGAACATTTAACCTTACGGGACGCCGATGTGTATAAAGCTGCTATGTCTTTCCCACAGGGCTCAGCAGGAGGTTTCACTGGTTTAAGGCCACAACACCTAAAACAAATGCTCAATCCAGGTCTTGGTGAGGTCTCTGAGAGATTGTTGTCTGAACTCACCAAATTTTCCAATGGGTGCCTGGCTGGTAGTGTCCCAGAGGCCATTAGACCCCTTTTCTTTGGTGCCTCACTGTGGGCCCTCCGGAAAAAGGATGGAGGAATCAGACCACAATACCTCCTTTACCCCTTCCCTCCAACATTTTCTAGGACGACACCTACCCCGCCTTCCTTCCCCTACAGATTTATACGCTCTCCAAGTCATTCTACTTTGATCCATTCTCTCTAAATGACCAAACCACCTCAACAACCCCTCTTCAGCCCTCTGACAAATACTTTTAGTAACTCCACACCTTCTCCTAAATTCCACATTCCGAATTTTCTGCATAATATTTACACCACACATTGCCCTTAGACAGGACATCTCCACTGCCTCCAGCCTCCTTCTCGCTGCAGCATTTGCAACCCATGCTTCACACCCATATAAGAGTGTTGGTACCACTATACTTTCGTACATTCCCTTCTTTGCCTCCATGGATAACGTTTTTGTCTCCACAGATACCTCAACGCACCACTCACCTTTTTCCTTCATCAATTCTATGGTTAACCTCATCCTTCATAAACCCATCCGCTGACACGTCAACTCCCAAATATCTGAAAACATTTACTTCTTCCATAATCCCTCTCTCCAATGTGATATCCAATTTATCTTTATTTAAATCGTTTGATACCCTCATCACCTTACTCTTATCTATGTTCACTTTTAACTTTATATATATATATATATATATATATATATATATATATATATATATATATATATATATATATATATATATATATATTTTATATATGTCGTGCCGATTAGGTAAAACTGGTCAATTAGCAAGAACTCATTTAAAATTAAGTCCTTTCTAAAAATTTATCTTATACGCTTAAAGATATATTTTTTTCATTTATGTTAATGCAAAAATTTATAATTTTGTACCAAGAGAAACTTTGAAAACCTACCTAACCTTATTACAACAAGCTCAATTTAATTTAGCTAACCCAACTAAATATATTTTAGATACGTTAACAATAATTTAATAATAAACAAACACAATGAAATATATTTTTTCGTTAGGTTCAGAATGATTTTGCGAAATTATTGCATACACAAATTTTCACTTGTCTTATATGGCAAGAAGAGCGTTGCTATATAAGCCAAAATCCAAGTTTTACCTAATCGGCACGACATATATAATATATAATATATATATATATATATATATATATATAATATATATATATATAATATATATATATATAATATATATGTAATATATATATAATATATATGTAATATATATGTAATATATATATATATATATATATATATATATATATATATATATATATATATATACATATATATATATATATATATATATATTATATAGGTTGGTAGACAGCAACCACCCAGGAGGTACTACCATCCTGCCAGGTGACTGTGAAACAGAAACCTGAAACTGTTTTACATGATGGTAGGATTGCTGGTGTCTTTTTTCTGTCTCATAAACATGCAAGATTTCAGGTACGTCTTGCTACTTCTACTTACACTTAGGTCACACTACGCAAACATGTACACGTTTATGTATACACACTCATCTGAGTTTTCTTTGATTTTATCTTAATAGTTCTTGTTCTTATAATTTTTCCTTTTCCTTTCATATCCATGGGGAAGTGGAATAAGAATCTTTCCTCCGTAAGCCATGCGTGTTGTAAAAGTCAACTAAAATGCCGGGAACAATGGGCTAGTAACCCCTTTTCCTGTATAGCTTACTAAAAAGAAAAAGAAGAAAACCGTCAAAGTGGGATGTTTGAATGTGCGTGGATGTTGTGCGAATGATAAGAAAGAGATGATTGTAGATGTTATGAATGAAAAGAAGCTGGATGTCCTGGCTTTAAGTGAGACAAACTGAAGGGGATAGGAGAGTTTCAGTGGGGAGAAATAAATGGGATTAGGTCAGGGGTTTCAAATAGAGTTAGAGCTAAAGAAGGAGTGGCAATAATGTTAAATAATCAGTTATGGCAGGTAAAGAGGGAATATAAATGTATAAATTCAAGGATTATGTGGAGTAAAATAAAGGTTGGATGTGAAAAGTGGGTTATAGTAAGTGTTTATGCACCTGGAGAAGAGAGAAGTGTAGAGGAGAGAGAGAGATTTTGGGAAATGTTGAGTGAGTGTGTGGGGAGTTTTGAACCAAGTGAGAGAGTAATTGTGGTTGGGGATCTTAATGCTAAAGTGGGTAAAAATGTTGTGGAGGGAGTAGTAGGTAAATTTGGGGTGCCAGGGGTAAATGTAAATGGGGAACCATTAATTGAGCTATGTGTAGAAAGAGGTTTGGTAATAAGTAATACATATTTTATGAAAAAGAGGATAAATAAATATACAAGGTATGATATAGCATGTAAGGAAAGTAGTTTGTTAGATTATGTATTGGTGGATAAAAGGTTGATGGGTAGGCTTCAGGATGTACATGTTTATAGAGGGGCAACAGATATATCGGATCATTATTTGGTTGTAGCTACAGTTAGAGTAAAAGGTAGATGGGACAAAAGAAAATGGCAACAGCAAGTAAGAGAGAGGTAAAAGTGTATAAACTAAGGGAGGAGGAAGTTAGGGTGAGATATAAGCAACTATTGGCAGAAAGGTGGGCTAGTGCAAGTATGAGTAGTGTGTGGGGGGGGGGGGTTAAGAGAGTTGGGATAGTTTTAAAAATGCAGTATTAGAATGTGGGGCAGAAGTTTGTGGCTATAGGAGGGTGGGTGCAGGAGGAAAGAGGAGTGAGTGGTGGAATGAAGAAGTAAAGGGTGTGATAAAAGAGAAAAAGGTAGCTTATGAGAGGTTTTTACAAAACAGAAGTGTTAATAGAAGAGCAGAGTATATGGAGAGTAAACGAAAGGTGAAGAGAGTGGTGAGAGAGTGCAAAAGAAGAGCAGATGAAAGAATGGGAGAGGCTCTGTCAAGAAATTTTGCTGAAAACAAGAAATTTTTTTGGAGTGAGATAAACAAGGTAAGAAAGCCTAGGGAACAAATGGATTTGTCAGTTAAAAACAGAGTAGGGGAGTTAGTAGATGGGGAGCTGGAGGTATTGGGTAGATGGCGGGAATATTTTGAGGAACTTTTAAATGTCAATGAAAAAAGGGAGGCGGTAATTTCATGTACTGGCCAGGGAGGTACAACATCATTTAAAGGGAAGGGGGATAAAGGAGAGTGTAAAAATTATAGGGGAATAAGTTTACTGAGTATACCAGGTAAAGTGTATGGCAGGGTTATTATTGAAAGAATTAGAGGTAAGACAGAGAGTAGGATTGCAGATGAGCAAGGAGGCTTTAGAGTGGGTAGGGGATGTGTAGATCAAGTGTTTACAGTGAAGCATATATGTGAAAAGTATTTAGATAAAGGTAGAGAAGTTTTTATTGCATTTATGGATTTAGAAAAGGCATATGATAGAGTGGATAGGGGAGCAATGTGGCAAATGTTGTAAGTGTATGGAATAGGTAGTAAGTTACTGAAGGCTGTAAAGAGTTTTTATGAGGATAGTGAGGCTCAGGTTAGGGTGTGTAGGAGAGAGGGAGATTACTTCCCGGTAAAAGTAGGTCTTAGACAGGGATGTGTAATGTCACCATGGTTGTTTAATATATTTATAGATGGGGTTGTAAAAGAAGTAAATGCTAGGGTGTTGGGGAGAGGGGTGGGATTAAATTATGGAGAATTAAATGCAAAATGGGAGTTGACACAGTTACTTTTTGCTGATGATACTGTGCTTATGGGAGATTCTAAAGAAAAGTTGCAAAGGTTAGTAGACGAGTTTGGGAGAGTGTGTAAAGGTAGAAAGTTAAAAGTGAACATAGATAAGAGTAAGGTGATGAGGGTATCACACGATTTAAATAAAGAAAAATTGGATATCACATTGGAGAGAGGGATTATGGAACAAGTAAATGTTTTCAGATATTTGGGAGTTGACGTGTCAGCGGATGGGTTTATGAAGGATGAGGTTAACCATAGAATTGATGAAGGAAAAAAGATGAGTGGTGCATTGAGGTATCGGTGGAGACAAAAAACGTTATCCATGGAGGCAAAGAAGGGAGTGTACGAAAGTATAGTGGTACCAACACTCTTATATGGGTGTGAAGCATGGGTTGCAAATGCTGCAGCAAGGAGGAGGCTGGAGGCAGTGGAGATGTCCTGTCTAAGGGCAATGTGTAGTGTAAATATTATGCAGGAAATTCGGAATGTGGAAATTAGGAGAAGGTGTGGAGTTACTAAAAGTATTTGTCAGAGGGCTGAAGAGGGGTTGTTGAGGTGGTTTGGTCATTTAGAGAGAATGGATCAAAGTAGAATGACTTGGAGAGCGTATAAATCTGTAGGGGAAGGAAGGCGGGGTAGGTGTTGTCCTAGAAAAGGTTGGAGGGAAGGGGTAAAGGAGGTTTTGTGGGCGAGGGGCTTGGACTTCCAGCAAGCATGTGTGAGCGTGTTAGATAGGAGGAATGGAGACGAATGGTTTTGGGACATGACGATCTGTTGGAGTGTGAGCAGGGTAACATTTTGTGAAGGGATTCAGGGAAACCAGTTAATTGATTTAGTTGGACTTGAGTCCTGGAAATGGGAAGTACAATGCCTGCACTTTAAAGGAGGAGTCTGGGATAGTGACAGCTGGGAGGGACTTTTCTCAGCTGTCGTATCTGAGCTCCTCTGCAAAGAGAGTGATTATGTATGAGTGTGGTGAAAGTGTTGAATGATGATGAAAGTATTTTCTTTTTTGGGATTTTCTTTCTTTTGGGTCACCCTGCCTCGGTGGGAGACGGCCGACTTGTTGAAATATATATATATATATATATATATATATATATATATATATATATATATATATATATATATATATATATATATATATAGACACACACATGCTGAAAATTACTGATAAAATCGATGGTGGACGAAAAGATCTTCTCAATTAAATGCCATAAACCACATACTGTCCGTCATTAACATAGCTGCCGGAATATAATACGACTGATAAGAATCATCATGCATGCAGCGGTAAGCAGCATGTTCCCACTACCTTAACCTCACTCACTCAAATCCTCAAACATTTAAGAGCAACGCTAACTACTACTAATTCAGCCAGCTCATACTAACCCAGCCAGCTCTTACTAACCCATAAAGCTCCTACTAATCCATCCACCTCCTACTACCCCTGCCAGCTCCTACTAACCCTGCCAGCTCCTACTAACCCAGATAGCTTCTACTAACTCTGCAAGCTCCTACTAACCCTGCCTGCCTCTACTAACCCTGTCTGCCTCTACTAACCCTACCTGTCTCTACTAACCCTGCCTGCCTCTACTAACCCTGCCTGCCTCTCCTAACCCTACCTGCCTCTACTAACCCTACCTGCCTCTACTAACCCTGCCTGCCTCTACTAACCCTGCCTGCCTCTACTAATCCTACCTGCCTCTACTAATCCTACCTGCCTCTATTATTCCTACCTGCCTCTACTAATCCTGCCAGCCTCTACTAACCCTGCCAGCCTCTACTAACCCTACCTGCCTCTACTAACCCTGCCTTCCTCCACTAACAGTAACTGCCTCTACTAATCCTGCCAGCTTCTATTAACCCTGCCTACTTCTAATAACCCTAAAAGCCTCTACTAACCCTTCCTGCTCCTATTAACCCTGTTTACTACTAACCATGGCTACTCCTACTAACCCTGCCAGCCTCTACTAACCCTGCCTACTTCTAATAACCCTACCAGCCTCTACTAACCTTTCCTCCTCATATTAACCCTGTTTGCTACTAACCATGCTACTCCTAATAACCCTGACTGCCTCTACTATCCCTGCCAGCCTCTACTAACCCTGCCAGCTCCTAATAACCCTGCCTGCCTCTACTATCCCTTCCAACCTCTACTAACCCTGCCAGCTCCTAATAACCTTGCCAGACTCTACTAACCCTGCCAGCCTCTACCAATCTTGCCAGCTCCTAATAACCCTGCCAGCCTCTAATAACTCTGCCTCCTCCTACTAACCCTGCCAGCCTCTACTAACCCTGCCTCCTTCTACTAATCCTGTCTCCTACTAACCCTGCCAGCCTCTACTATCTCGGCCTCCTCCTACTAACCCTGCCTCATCCTACTAACCTTGCCTCCTCCTAACCCTGCCAGCCTCTACTAACCCTGCCAGCTTCTACTAACCCTGCCTGCCTCTACTAACCCTGCCTCCTACTAATCCTGCTTCCTCCTACTAACCCTGCCTCCTCCTACTAACCCTGCCTCCTCCTAACCCTGCATCCTCCTAATAATCCTGCCTCCTCCTACTAACCCTGCCTCCTCCTACTAACCTTGCCTCCTCCTACTAACCCTGCCTCCTCCTACTAACCCTGCCTCCTCCTACTAACCTTGCCTCCTCCTACTAACCCTGCCTCCTCCTACTAACCCTGCCTCCTACTACTAACCCTGCCTCCTCCTACTAACCCTGCCTCCTCCTACTAATCCTGCTTCCTCCTACTAACCCTGCCAGCTCCTGTTACCTTCTGATTTAGTAAATAAACCGGAAAATTAAAACCATCAGTAACCACCAGACCAAAACCACCACCACTCCCTCCACCATCACCAACACTCCCTCCAACATCACCAACATTCCCTCCTCCATCAACACTCTCTCCATCATCACCAACACTCCCTCCACCATCAACACTCCCTCCTCCATCACCAACACTCCCTCCACCATCAACACCTCTCCCTCCACCATCAGCAACACTCCCTCCTCCATCACCAAGACTCCCTCCACCATCAGCACTCCTTCCATCATCACCAACACTCCCTCCACCATCACCACCACTCCCTTCACCATCACCAACACTCCCTCCACCATCACCAACACTCCTTCCACCTCTGCTGTCACCAACACACTCCCTCCACCACTGCTGTCACCAACACACTAACTCCACCACTGCTGTCGCCAACACTCCCTCCACCACTGCTGTCACCAACACACTCCCTCTACCACTGCTGTCACCAACGCTCCCTCCACCACTGCTGTCACCAACACACTCTCTCTACCACTGCTGTCACCAACACTCCCTCCACCACTGCTCTCACCAACACACGCCATAAACCACTAGAGTCACCAACCAATTGTATTCACTGTACATGTCGAGCCCAAATTGGAACCCACTTCTGATAAAGCATGTACAAATTCTGGTAAAAGTGCAAAGGTTTACAATAATACTAGTCCCAGAGAAGAGACCTGAGGAGCTAAACCTGACGGCCTTCGAGTACAGAAAGACCAGGGGTGACATAATTACGATGTACAAAATACTGAAAGGAATTGACATGGTAGATATGGAATCTGAGGCGGGTCTCAGGTACACAAGATTAGTGATGTAAAAAAACACAGATGCCTCATAAGGTTGTTAGGAAATACTTCTTTAGCCTTAGAGTGGTCAGAAGTGAAACGATCTAGACAGCCAAGAGGTAGAACCAGCAGCCTTCCCTGCAGACCAGGTGCTCCAGCAGCCTTCCCTGTAGACCAGGTGGCTCCAGCAGCCTTCCCTGCAGACCAGGTGCTCCAGCAGCCTTCCCTGTAGATCAGGTGGCTCCAGCAGCCTTCCTTGCAGACCAGGTGGCTTCAGCAGCCTTCCTTGCAGACCAAGTGGCTTCAGCAGCCTTCCTTGCAGACCAGGTGGCTTCAGCAGCCTTCCCTGCAGACCAGGAGGCTCCAGCAGCCTTCCCTGCAGACCAGGTGGCTCCAGCAGCCTCCCCTGCAGACCAGGTGGCTCCAGCAGCCTCCCCTGCAGACCAGGTGGCTCCAGCAGCCTCCCCTGCAGACCAGGTGGCTCCAGTCAGTGTTGCTACCCAAAATACCCTTCATTATCACGAGGTGGTTGAAAGGTCAGTGGGTGGCGCGGCGAGGCTTGCATGGTAACTGCTCCCTCCACTCTCTCTCTTCTTCACTCCCTCTATTCTCAACTCCAGCTACGTTGTAATGTATTGTTCCTTGTGAATGAGAGACGTGCTGGCACACCACCACTAGTGACGAGACAGATCGAGATCAAAACGAAGACGTCGATGAAGATAAGGACAAAATACGTCAGTTAGGATGAGAACAACGTCGATGTTTCTCACTGGTCACACCAGAAACGTCTGTCTGTTTTTAATGTACCATCATATACTACGTCCGGGTATATACCTTGATATACATTCGGGAATCTAACTTAATATACGCCCAGGAATCACCTCACCCATAATCGGGTCTGTGACCATGCATCCACCATGACGGCCTAATTAGCCAGACTGTTGGTGCAGGTAGCTTGCAGAGTGACGGGGGCATCACAGCCCCCCGTCACTATGCTACTTCTGCCCAGTGAGTTACTCTTTGGTTGAGGTATTATCAACATCTGCATCTACCATTCATATAAAAAAATACTTGCCTATTAAGATTTATAAATGAGAAAACTTGCTCGTCTAAAATCTAACTTGTAGAATGTTAAGTGTCACTACAGCAAGACCTCTGTTGAGCGAGCGTCTCTACCTGTGATTGACACTTAATAACGAAGGAACAACTGTCTGTAGTGGCAATGTTACTTCTAGTTACTGGTTCTATCTAGGTTCTAGCTAGTTCTAGTTACGTTCTAGCTACTGGTTAGTTAACGGGCTTTAAAGCCTAGCTAGTTCTAGTTACGTTCTAGCTACTAGTTAACGGGGGTCATTAAGGCTCCATGGAACTGGTTCACCACTAGCCAAGAATACAAAAATAGGGACTAAAGTCTCAGTATATAAACATTAAGAGCCATACAACTCTCGGTGTACACACCCAGTGTACGCACACCTTGACTCGGTGTACACACCCAGTGTACGCACACCTTGACTCGGTGTACACACCCAGTGTACGCTCACCTTGACTCGGTGTACACACCCAGTGTACGCACACCTTGACTCGGTGTACACACCCATTGTACGCACACCTTGACTCGGTGTACACACCCAGTGTACGCACACCTTGACACATTGATGATACAGTGGAAACTCGGTGCCGATCTGTTCGAGTACCGAGCGAATTTTTCCCATAAGGAATAATGTAAATTAGATTAATCAGTTTCAGACCCCCAAAAATACACTTACAGCGACTTTGTGATGTATTTTCGCATGGTATTTATGATTGTATTCTCGTTTCCTTGGTCTCATTTGATAGAATGAAAGATATATTACAGAAATAGAAATGATTTTCAATGGTTTACAGACTAAAAGTACCTTGAAATTGAGCTCACGTCATGCGTCCAATACACGTCAACTGGTGGGTCTAATATGCTTTCACAAATGCACTGATACTATTTAAACCATTTTTTTCAATAATGCAGTAGTCTACATAACAGTAAATCTTCTATATTTTGTGTGAATAAAAATTCAAAATGGAAAGCAAACATAATATAAGAGGGGCCCTAAGTGGGAGGAGCCATAGGAGAGAGAGGGAGGGGCCAGCAGAAGGAGCATTCAGTACTGAAGTCTTTATAGCCGGATACTAGCGGTGGCGCGAATACAATGTTGTGTAATTACGCTAATATTAGTAATAAAAGTTATCTATTTATCACATTTATTCCAACTTGATATCAGAAACACGATAGATAACCTAGAAGCACAATAAAGACGCTGAAATTAATAATAAAAGGCGTGTTATATGGAGAGGCAGAGGTGGTGTTTACATCAGGGCAAACACACTCTAATTTTCTTTTTGTTGGCTATTATCACTAATCTTCTTAAGTCTCCAAGGTGACTTATTTATACAAATAATAAAAAAACACACCCAAAAATGCGAAGAAACACGAAATAGTTCACAATGAAGTTCAGCTGAGTTTTGGACTGAGCGACAGTTGCGGGGACACTGACGCACATGTTCTGGCAGGTCGAGTTTGTTTGGTCGAGTGCCGAGCAAGCGGTCGACTACCGAGGTTCCACTGTATTCCCAATTATTTACGTCTGAGTGAATGGGAACAGTGAATGTTTACTGCACAATACAGAGATACGCAAATGCCCTCTCCTGAAAAGAGGCTGTTAATACAAATAAATATTTTCTTCTTACAGATTTGTAAAGCAGATTAAATGCTATTATATTATCGAAAAATAATGAAAACTGATTTTATTAGTAATAACATAGAAGAAATTTATAAGACTGCAGAGTGCCAGCCTTTTCGTGGGTTGACCTATATGCTTGGTGAGTTGACCTGTATGCTACGTGGGTTGACCTGTATCCTAGTTGGGTTGACCTGTATCCTTGGTGGGCTGACCTGTAGCCTAGGTGGGTTGACCTGTAGCTTAGTAGCTTAGGTGGGTTGACCTGTAGCTTAGGTGGGTTGACCTGTAGCCTAGATAGGCTGACCTGTAGCCTGGGTGGGCTGACCTGTGGCCTGGGTGGGCTAAAAAGTAGTCTAGGTAGGCTGACCTGTAGCCTAGGTGGGCTGACCTGTGGCTTTGGTGGGCTGAGCTGACCTGTAGCATAGGTGGGAAGACCTGTAGCCTAGGTGGGCTGACTTGTAGCCTAGGTAAGCTGACCTGTGGCCTGGGTGAGCTGACCTGTAGTGTAGGTGGGCTGACCTGTAGCCTAGGTGGGCTGACCTGGACTCTAGGTGGGCTGACTTGTAGCCTAGGTGGGCTGACCTGTAGTCTAGGTGGGCTGACTTGTAGCCTAGGTGGGCTGACCTGTAGCCTAGGTGGGCTGACCTGTAGCCTGGGTCTCTTTCATGAGTTGATCGTTATTACTACTATATCATATTTACAGGCAAATTCTAAACCCGTAGGGGTCGTAACGAACCTGTGGAAAAAGCAGCAGTCATATTTTCCAGGATCAAGAGCACCTCCCTAGACGGGATTGAGAGAGTGAAGTTGCAGATTACACGTTGCTTGAAGGTTTGCCAGGTAGAGGTGCTGGTGTACCTGTCACCAGCGTTGAAAGTGGTTGTTCTCTTTCAGCCTGAGTGAGGTCAACCTTGTGTTGAGGTGCAGGAGCCTGGGGTTACGAGGTACAGGAGGCTGGGGTTACGAGGTACAGGAGGCTGGGGTTACGAGGTACAGGAGGCTGGGGTTACGAGGTACAGGAGGCTGGGGTTACGAGGTACAAGAGGCTGGGGTTACGAGGTACAAGAGGCTGGGGTTACGAGGTACAGGAGGCTGGGGTTACGAGGTACAGGAGGCTGGGTTTACGAGGTACAGGAGGTTGGGGTTACGAGGTACAAGAGGCTGGGGTTACGAGGTACAAGAGGCTGGGGTTACGAGGTACAAGAGGCTGGGGTTACGAGGTACAGGAGGCTGGTGTTACGAGGTACAAGAGGATGGGGTTACGAGGTACAGGAGGTTGGGGTTACGAGGTACAAGAGCCTGGGGTTACGAGGTACAGGAGGCTGGGGTTACGAGGTACAGGAGGTTGGGGTTACGAGGTACAAGAGGCTGGGTTACGAGGTACAAGAGGCTGGGGTTACGAGGTACAGGAGGCTGGGGTTACGAGGTACAGGAGGTTGGGGTTACGAGGTACAGGAGGTTGGGGTTACGAGGTACAAGAGCCTGGGGTTACGAGGTACAGGAGGCTGGGGTTACGAGGTACAGGAGGCTGGGTTACGAGGTACAGGAGGTTGGGGTTACGAGGTACAGGAGGCTGGGGTTACGAGGTACAAGAGGCTGGGGTTACGAGGTACAGGAGGCTGGGGTTACGAGGTACAGGAGGTTGGGGTTACGAGGTACAAGAGCCTGGGGTTACGAGGTACAGGAGGCTGGGGTTACGAGGTACAAGAGCCTGGGATTACGATGTACAAGAGGCTGAGGTTACGAGGTAAAGGAGGCTGGGGTTACGAGGTACAAGAGCCTGGGGTTACGAGGTACAAGAGGCTGGAGATACGAGGTACAGGAGGCTGGGGTTACGAGGTACAAGAGGCTGAGGTTACGAGGTACAAGAGCATGGGATTACGAGGTACAAGAGGCTGGGGTTACGAGGTACA
Source organism: Cherax destructor (assembly GCA_009830355.1). Classification (NCBI taxonomy): domain Eukaryota; kingdom Metazoa; phylum Arthropoda; class Malacostraca; order Decapoda; family Parastacidae; genus Cherax; species Cherax destructor. The sequence continues at coordinate 12,462 of WNWK01030341.1, forward strand.
AGAGGCTGGAGTTTCAAGGTACAGGAGGCTGGAGTTACAATGTACAAGAGGCTGGAGTTTCAAGGTACAGGAGGCTGGGGTTACGAGGTACAAGAGGCTGGGGTTACGAGGTACAGGAGGCTGGGGTTACGAGGTACAGGAGGCTGGGGTTACGAGGTACAAGAGGCTGGGGTTACGAGGTACAGGAGGCTGGGGTTACGAGGTACAGGAGGCTGGGGTTACGAGGTACAAGAGCCTGGGGTTACGAGGTACAAAAGGCTGGGGTTACGAGGTACAAGAGGCTGGAATTACGAGGTACAGGAGGCTGGGGTTACGAGGTACAGGAGGCTGGGGTTACGAGGTACAAGAGGCTGAGGTTACGAGGTACAAGAGCCTGGGGTTACGAGGTACAAGAGGCTGGAGTTACGAGGTACAAGAGGCTGGGGTTACGAGGTACAGGAGGCTGGGGTTACGAGGTACAGGAGGCTGGGGTTACGATGTACAAAAGCCTGGGGTTACGAGGTACAAAAGCCTGGGGTTACGAGGTACAAGAGGCTGAGGTTACGAAGTACAAGAGGCTGGGGTTACGAGGTACAGGAGGCTGAGGTTACGAGGTACGGGAGGCTGGGGTTAGGAGGTATGGGAGGCTAGAGTTACGAGGTACAAAAGACGGGGTTACGAGGTACACGAGGCTGGGGTTACGAGGTACAGGAGGCTGGGGTTACGAGGTACAGGAGGCTAGGGTTACGAGGTACAAGAGGCTGGGGTTACGAGGTACGGAGGCTGGGTTACGAGGTACAAGAGGCTGGGGTTCAGGTACAGAGGCTGGGGTTACGAGGTACAAGAGGCTGGGGTTACGAGGACAGAGGCTGGGTTACGAGGCAGCGTAGAGAGGTGGGTTACAGGTACAGAGGCTGGGGTTACGAGGTACAGGAGGCTGGGGTTACGAGGTACAGGAGGCTGAGGTTACGAGGTACAGGAGGCTGGGTTACGAGGTACAGAGGCTGGGTTACGAGGTACAAGAGGTAGGGTTACGAGGTACAGGGGCTGGTTACGAGGCTACAGAGGTACAGAGGCTGGGTTCGAGGTACGAGGCTGGGGTTACAGGAGGCTGGGAGACTGGGGTTACGAGGTAAGAGGACTGGGGTTACAGGTACGAGAGGCAGGACTGGGGTTACGAGGTACGAGGTGAGAGGTTACGAGTACAGGAGGCTGGGTATGTTACGAGGTCAGAGGCTGGGGTTACGAGGTACAGGAGGCTGGGGTTACGAGGCAGAGCTGGGTTACTCGAGGCGTTAGAGGGTACAGTAAGAGCTGGTGGTCAGTGGTTACGGAGGGTACAGGAGGCTGGGGTTACGAGGAGAGGGGCTGGGGTTCGAGCAGAGGGTAAGAAGCTGGGGTTACGAGACAAGGGCTGGGTTACGAGGTAAGGAGGCTGGGTTACGAGGTACAGGAGGCTGGGGTTACGAGGTACAGGAGGCTGGGGTTACGAGGTACAGAGGCTGGGGTTACGAGGTACAGGAGGCTGGGTTACGAGGTAAAGAGGCTGGGTTACGAGGTACAGGGGCTGGGTTACGAGGTAAGGAGGCTAGGGTTACGAGGTACAGGAGGCTGAGGTTACGAGGTACAGAGGCTGGGGTTCGAGGTACGGGGCTAGGTTCTGAGTACAAGAGGCTGGGTTACGAAGTAACGGGCTGGGGTTAGAGGTACAGAGGAGGCAGGGTTAGAGGTAGAGGAGGCTGGGGTTACAGGCACAGAGACTGGGGTTACGAGGAGAGGCTGGGATTACAGGTAAGAGAGGACTGGTGTTACGAGGAGAGGAGAGGGTTCAGTAAGAGGTGGTTACGAGGCACGGCTGGGTTACAGGTCAGAAGGCTGGGTTTCAGGCACAGGGCTGGGTTACGAGGTCAAGAGGCTGAGTTACGGCACAGGGGGCTGGTTACGAGGTAGGGCCGGTTACGAGAGGCTGGTTACGAGCACAGGGCTGGTTACGAGGTAAGGGCTGGGTACGAGGTCAGGGGCTGGGTTACAGGTAGGGCGTCGAGTATGCTGGGTCGGACGAGGCTGGGTTACAGGCAAGGGCTGGTTCAGGAAGGGGCTGGTTACGAGGTAAGGGCTGGTTACAGGACAGGGCTGGTTACAGTACAGGGCTATCTTTCAGGCTATTACAACAAGGCTTTACGAAACAGACTGGGTAGAGGTCAAGTGGTGGGGTAAGGTAAGGAGGCTGGGTTACATGTACACAGAGGCTAGGTAAAGGCAGACTGGTTACGAGTAGAGGCTGGGTTACAGGTACAGAAGCTGGGTAGAGGTACAAGGGCTGGAGCTCGAGGACACTGTTACAGTAAACTGATACATCAAGTGTGTTTACAGGTACAAATAGGCTGGAGTTACGGTAATGAGCTTTAGATGTACAGACTGGATTATTCAGCTTAAATTACATCATAACACTGGTACACTATGATGGGGCAAGTGTACGTTCAATAGTATACGTACATCTGTGCATTCCGACATTCCGATGTGATTCTTGTTTGCGTCACGTGCAGTACTTGTGCATCTATGGTATACAATACCGACAAGTTGAAGAATTAGACACGTGTGCAACATCTAGGTACCTTTATTGTAGACGTTCCGTCACCCAGTGGCTTTATCAATACTAATTCAAGGACATAATTGGAAGACTGTACAACTATTTATAAAATATGAGGTAACGAGTCCCTCAACCTCGGAGTTGGTGAGGAGCACCGTAGTCTTCAAGACTACTTACTCTCTTACAATTATGTCCTTGAATTTGTATTGATGAAAGTCAGTGGCTGGAGAAACGTCTACAATAAAGAGAGGCAGATGTTACACACGTGACGAGTGTCATACATGTGTGGCTGGGCTCCACCTTGGTGTAGCTGGGCTCCACCTTGGTGTGGCTGGGCTCCACCTTGGTGTGGCTGGGCTCCACCTTGGTGTGGCTGGGCTCCACCTTGGTGTGGCTGGGCTCCACCTTGGTGTGGCTGGGCTCCACCTTGGTGTGGCTGGGCTCCACCTTGGTGTGGCTGGGCTCCACCTTGGTGTGGCTGGGCTCCACCTTGGTGTGGCTGGGCTCCACCTTGGTGTGGCTGGGCTCCACCTTGGTGTGGCTGGGCTCCACCTTGGTGTGGCTGGGCTCCACCTTGGTGTGGCTGGGCTCCACCTTGGTGTGGCTGGGCTCCACCTTGGTGTGGCTGGGCTCCACCTTGGTGTGGCTGGGCTCCACCTTGGTGTGGCTGGGCTCCACCTTGGTGTGGCTGGGCTCCACCTTGGTGTGGCTGGGCTCCACCTTGGTAATGTACATTATGTTAAACCAAACTTATTCACTTGTAATCTTCCTGAATCTTTGGCTGCGGTATTGTAACAGAGTTTTAACAAGTGTTCTCAACACAAACTGCACATATAAACTTATGACGACGTTTCGGTCCCACTTGCACCATTAACTAGTGTGTGACTAATGGTGCAAGTCGGACCGAAACGTCTTCATAAGTTTTGTCTGTGTATTGTTCTAGTCACGGTACTGTGCTTTTATATTCTCTAACTGTTCTCTGTTTCATTCTGATGGAACACTCAAAAACTTACATTTAAATACAAAATATGGAGTCAAATGTTCCTATATTATTTCCAACGTTTAACAATAACCTCAACATGATTAAAATTTGAAGAAAACAATATAATGCAAACTCCGTGGGGAAGTGGAGAAGAATTCTTCCTCCGTAAGCCATGTGTGTCGTAAGAGGCGACTAAAATGCCGGTAGCAAGGGTCTAGTAACCCCTTCTTCCTGTATACATTACTAAATGTAAGGAGAAGAAAAGTTTTATAAGGTTTTCTTTTTCGGGTCACCCTGCCTCGGTGGGACACGACTGGTATGTATGTTGGAATATATATACATGTATATATATATATATATATATATATATATATATATATATATATATATATTTTTTTTTTTTTTTTTAACAAGTCGGCCGTCTCCCACCGAGGCAGGGTGACCCAAAAAGAAAGAAAATCCCCAAAAAGAAAATACTTTCATCATCATTCAACACTTTCACCACACTCATACATAATCACTGTCTTTGCAGAGGAGCTCAGATACGACAGCTGAGAAAAGTCCCTCCCAGCTGTCACTATCTCAGACCCCTCCTTTAAAGTGCAGGCATTGTACTTCCCATTTCCAGGACTCAAGTCCAACTAAATCAATTAACTGGTTTCCCTGAATCCCTTCACAAAATGTTACCCTGCTCACACTCCAACAGATCGTCATGTCCCAAAAACCATTCGTCTCCATTCACTCCTATCTAACACGCTCACACATGCTTGCTGGAAGTCCAAGCCCCTCGCCCACAAAACCTCCTTTACCCCTTCCCTCCAACCTTTTCTTGGACGACCCCTACCCCGCCTTCCTTCCCCCACAGATTTATACGCTCTCCAAGTCATTCTACTTTGATCCATTCTCTCTAAATGACCAAACCACCTCAACAACCCCTCTTCAGCCCTCTGACAAATACTTTTAGTAACTCCACACCTTCTCCTAATTTCCACATTCCGAATTTTCTGCATAATATTTACACCACACATTGCCCTTAGACAGGACATCTCAACTACCTCCAGCCTCCTTCTCGCTGCAGCATTTGCAACCCATGCTTCACACCCATATAAGAGTGTTGGTACCACTATACTTTCGTACATTCCCTTCTTTGCCTCCATGGATAACGTTTTTTGTCTCCACAGATACCTCAATGCACCACTCACCTTTTTTCCTTCATCAATTCTTTGGTTAACCTCATCCTTCATAAACCCATCCGCTGACACATCCACTCCCAAATATCTGAAAACATTTACTTCTTCCATAATCCCTCTCTCCAATGTGATATCCAATTTTTCTTTATTTAAATCGTTAGATACCCTCATCACCTTACTCTTATCTATGTTCACTTTTAACTTTCTACCTTTACACACTCTCCCAAACTCGTCCACTAACCTTTGCAACTTTTCTTTAGAATCTCCCATAAGCACAGTATCATCAGCAAAAAGTAACTGTGTCAACTCCCATTTTGCATTTAATTCTCCATAATTTAATCCCACCCCTCTCCCCAACACCCTAGCATTTACTTCTTTTACAACCCCATCTATAAATATATTAATTAAACAACCATGGTGACATTACACATCCCTGTCTAAGACCTACTTTACCGGGAAGTAATCTCCTCTCTCCTACACACCCTAACCTGAGCCTCACTATCCTCATAAAAACTCTTTACAGCCTTCAGTAACTTACTACCTATTCCATACACTTGCAACATTTGCCACATTGCTCCCCTATCCACTCTATCATATGCCTTTTCTAAATCCATAAATGCAATAAAAACTTCTCTACCTTTTTCTAAATACTGTTCACATATATGCTTCACTGTAAACACTTGATCTACACATCCCCTACCCACTCTAAAGCCTCCTTGCTCATCTGCAATCCTACTCTCTGTCTTACCTCTAATTCTTTCAATAATAACCCTGCCATACACTTTACCTGGTATACTCAGTAAACTTATTCCCCTATAATTTTTACACTCTCTTTTATCCCCTTCCCTTTATATAAAGGAACTATACATGCTCTCTGCCAATCCCTAGGTACCTTTCCTCTTTCATACATTTATTAAACAAAAATACCAACCACTCCAGCACTATATCCCCCCCTGCTTTTAACATTTCTGTCATGATTCCGTCAATTCCAGCTGCTTTACCCTCTTTCATTCTACGTAATGCCTCACGCACCTCCCCCACACTCACATCCTGCTCTTCTTCACTCCTAAACGATGTTGTACCTCCCTGGCCAGTACATGAAATTACCGCCTCCCTTTTTTCATGGACATTTAAAAGTTCCTCAAAATATTCCCGCCATCTACCCAATACCTCCAGCTCCCCATCTACTAACTCCCCTACTCTGTTTTTAACTGACAAATCCATTCGTTCCCTAGGCTTTTTACCTTGTTTATCTCACTCCAAAAATTTTTCTTGTTTTCAGCAAAATTTCTTGACAGAGCCTCTCCCATTCTTTCATCCGCTCTTCTTTTGCACTCTCTCACCACTCTCTTCACCTTTCTTTTACTCTCCATATACTCTGCTCCTCTATTAACACTTCTGTTTTGTAAAACCTCTCATAAGCTACCTTTTTCTCTTTATCACACCCTTTACTTCTTCATTCCACCACTCACTCCTATTTCCTCCTGCACCCACCCTCCTATAGCCACAAACTTCTGCCCCACATTCTAATACTGCATTTTTAAAACTATCCCAACTCTCTTCAACCCCCACTACTCCTACTTGCACTAGCCCACCTTTATATATATATATATATATATATATATATATATATATATATATATATATATATATATATATATATAATGCAAAATATCAAGCAATAATAATTGTAATTGCCATTTTACTGATTGTATCTGACTTTGGGATTGTAATTGACTATGAATCATATAAATATTCGCAGCCTGCAGCTAAGCAGCCCCCACACCTGCTCAAAACATGGGTAACAGCCCCCACACCTTTTCAACATGTGGAAAACAGTCCCACACCTGTTCAACATGTGGGTAACAGCCCCCCCACATTTGTTCGACGCGTTGGTAACAGCCCCCACACCTGTTCGATGCGTTGGTAACCGCCCCCACACCTGTTCGACGCGTTGGTAACAGCCCCAACACCTGTTCGACACGTGGGTAACACTCACACCTGCTCATCACGTGGGTAACAACCACACCTGCTCAACATGTGGGTAACAACAACCACACCTGCTCAACACGTGGGTAACAACCACGACACCGGCTCATCACGTGGGTAACAACCACACTGCTCATCACATGGGTAACAACCACACCTGCTCATCACGTGGGTAACAACCACACCTGCTCAACACGTGGGTAACAACCATACCTGCTCATCACGTGGGTAACAACCACACCTGCTCATCACGTGGGTAACAACCACACCTGCTCATCACGTGGGTAACCACACCTGCTCATCACGTGAGTAACAACCACACCTGCTCATCACGTGGGTAACAACCACACCTGCTCATCACGTGGGTAACAACCATACCTGCTCATCACGTGGGTAACAACAACCACACCTGCTCAACACGTGGGTAACAACCACACCTGCTCAACATGTGGGTAACAACAACCACACCTGCTCAACACGTGGGTAACAACAACCACACCTGCTCATCACGTGGGTAACAACAACCACACCTGCTCATCACGTGGGTAACAACCACACCTGCTCAACATGTGGGTAACAACAACCACACCTGCTCAACACGTGGGTAACAACAACCACACCTGCTCATCACGTGGGTAACAACAACCACACCTGCTCATCACGTGGGTAACAACCACACCTGCTCAACATGTGGGTAACAACAACCACACCTGCTCAACACGTGGGTAACAACAACTACACCTGCTCATCACGTGGGTAACAACAACCACACCTGCTCATCACGTGGGTAACAACAACCACACCTGCTCATCACGTGGGTAACAACCACACCTGCTCAACACGTGGGTAACAACAACCACACCTGCTCATCACGTGGGTAACAACCACGACACCTGCTCATCACGTGGGTAACAACCACACCTGCTCATCACGTGGGTAACAACAACCACACCTGCTCATCACGTGGGTAACAACCACGACACCTGCTCATCACGTGGGTAACAACCACACCTGTTTCAACAAGTGGGTAACAGCCCACACAACTGTTTCAACAGGTGTGTGGCACCAAGGCAAGGCACAGTAGGGATGATGAAAGAGAACAGCTGTTTCCACGAACATCAGATTACCAGAACACTGAATAATTCACTACTGTAGCTTGAAGGTGCGTGCGCCATCTTGTTTTCCCTGAAACGTGCGCAACCAACCTGCGCGCGCGCACACAAACCGATGTAGTGGAGGCAGGATCCATACATAGCTTTAAGAAGAGGTTCGATAAAGCTCGTGGTGAAGAGAGTGAACCTAATAGTGACCAACGACGAAGCGGGGCCAGAAGATATGAATCGACCCCTGCAACCACAACTAGGTGAGTACATACTCGTGTTCATGTACTCTAAACCATCGCTAGCACCACGATAGTGTCAACCTCACACATTAAACCCCACACACTAACCTCACATATTAACCTCACACACTAACAACCTCACACACTACAACCTCATACACTAACAACCTCATACACTAATAACCTTACACACTGACAATCTCACTAACAACCTCACAAACTAAATCTCACACACTATAACCTCGCACACTATAACCTCACACACTACAACCTCATACATTAACCTCATACACTACAACCTCACACACAAACCTCTCACACTAATCTCACACACTAACCTCATACACTAACAACCCCACACACTACAACCTCACACACTATACGCCTCGAATTTAAATGCAATATTTTTTCATTAACTAAAACTGATCACACCAGCAGTCTGCTGCTACACTATTCTATATGATAGTTTAACTGGAAACTAAAGGTAGCTATATTTCACTGGCATATTCCATTGCAAATTATCAATTTCTTACATCACATGATGAAATCTGTCAGCCGGCAGGAATGGGGAAGGAAGGAGGGAGGAAGGAAGAGCGGGGTGGGTGCTGCGTTAATTTTCAATTCAGTTGACGCTTGTTACATGTGATTGTTGTTGTTGTAGATTCGTTGGTACTCTCCCGGCCCGGGTCTTTTCCAGATGGTGACCCGGCCTTGGCTCCCTGTCGTGGGAGTGTCTGAGACTCTGTCTGCCATGGGAGGAGGTACAAATACCCCTCATCGTCTGGGACCAATTGTCCCCAGGCCTAGCCACGTTTCCCGTAATCACGGAGCTCGTAGGGAGAAGCTAGGCCTCTCTGGACTGCCATCTTCGCCGCCCCAGGGGGGCTGACGGGAAGGGCAGTCTTGCGAGCTGCAGGTGGTAGCACGCTCCAGCTTTGGCACCTACCCTGCCCTGCCCTAAAAGGGTTCTGAGGGTCTTTCAATCCTCGCAATCCTCCCTCGAGGGAGAGGAGGGAAGGTTGTATGACAACTATGGATTTAGCGATCCCATCCTTGAATATAATAATAATTGTAGCCTCTCTGAACGGCGTGAGGCCCGGCCTTATTCTTGACTGGCTGGTTAACCACCAGATGTTGCAGCCTTGGTGACACCAGTCCGCAGGCCTATAATCATCACAACTTTGTTCATCAAAGAGGAACATTATTCGCTTGGTATCTTTTGTTCTGAAGGTTCTCATTGTCCATCCCACCATTTTCCTAGCAGTTGTGATAATGACACTAACATTATCACTCAAAGTCCTTCACATCAGATTTTGGTTTGTGTGGTTAGAATGGATTTTATACTTCGTTCTAGCATTTTATTTCTATCTTTTATTTGTCTTCATTGAACATTATATTGTTTTCTGTGGCCCAATAGAAGACTTGATTTATCTCCGCCTGGAGATTAACAACGTCCTCAAAGGAAAGGATGACACACATGCAAATTCAAACATCGTCTAAAAATGATAATACGGTGTTATGATTTACGTCTGTCTGTCATACATGAGGAGGAGGAAAAGGTTGGTGGTGAGTACTGTCTCTTGGAGAACAACGTATGTGGTATAAACCTTGATTATAAATACCCAGTGTTTGCTTACGTGTCGTTCTAAACCAACAAGCTTTTAACTGTTTATTATTACTCTTTGCATTCTATTGGTTAAAAGCTTAAAAATGCATCTTCCCACTTTTCCAGTTATTCCTTTAGCACACATTTTGTACTCTATTACACCAAGATGATACTTGTCAAAAGCTTTTGCAAAGTCTTCATATACTACATTTGCATTCTCTTTGTCCTCCAGTGCATTCAAGACTATTTCATAGTGGTCCAGTACTGCGAGAGGCAGTAGCAACCAGCTCTAAACCCTTACTGCCCTGGATTGTGCAAGTGTTGAAAATCCAAGTGGTTGGCGATCTTGCTTCTTAGAACCCTTTCAGAGATTTTTGTGTGGGACGTTAGTGCTACAGGTGTCTCTTTTTTTTTTTGCTGTTGATTTACTGCCACTTTTGTGAAGTGGGGCTATATCAGTTTTTAATGACTGGGATGACCCCAGTGTTTAAGCTAACTCTCCATGGAATATTTTAACATATGGTAAGGGTTTATTGCAGTTCTTAATGAACAGGAGTTCGACGAGTCTGGGCACAGTGCATTGGCATGTTGGCAGTTTTTTTTTTTTTTTGAAGCACAGTGATCTTTGTGTTATGTACAGAAAGTTTGGAGATATTAAGAGGGCTTTGAGTCTCATTCATGAAGAATTCTTTCAGATTGTCGACCTAAAGTCTGATTAATGGATCACTGAACACATACTGAGACTTCAGTATTTCAATCATTTCGTTGCTGTCATCAGTGAAAGTTCCATCCTGTCTGAACAAGAGCCTGTTAGGATGTGGATGTTCCCCTGGATTTGGTATGTACAAAGAAATATTTTGGATTTCTTTCAATTTCATTATTGCTTTTAGCTCCTTGTCTTTCCTGGACTCTGATTCATTCAACCTGAACTCAGTATTTTCTAATTCCCTGGCCAGTGCTTCATTCCGCACTTCAAAGTCTAGCACTCTCAGGGAGCTCTGTGATTCTTTGCCTTCTCCTGTAGAAGGAACACCTCTCTCTTTCTAGTTTACTTCTCTTCTTTTTCCTTAGTGTTATGTGCCTTCAGCATCCATCTAGTGCCGCAAAGGTGATCCTTTCTAGACACTGGTTTGGATCCATGTTAAGATATATTCCTGATATGATTCATTAAGGACATGATTTATTTGATCCCAGATGATATTCCCGTTGTTAATGTGGGATATCATCTGGGTTATTCCACATTAACAACATGTGAAACCAACGCCATAGCTCTTTGCTTTTTGCTGGTCCAGACCCCTGTACATGCATGTCACAACTTCGATTAGGTTGAGATCTGAATAAACTGTCTCCGATACTGTTATATTTCATACTGGATCATCATTATTTGTGAAAATAAGGTCATGTGTATCTCCCAGTCTTGTTGGTTCCGCTATTTACTGGCTTTAGGC
>WNWK01030342.1:0-10000 GCA_009830355.1 Cherax destructor
AGGTTGGTCAGTCACTCCTGTGACATTGAAGACCTCAGATATGTTTTTATTAATTTCACTGCCATCCTTGATAATATTGCACCAGTTAAAGAGGTTAGGATTAAACGAAGAACTGAACCCTGGATGACTGCTGAAATATTAGATAATATGAAATGCAGAGACCTGTTGATAAAAGATTTAAGGCAAACAGACAGGATATTGCAGCACTAAATGAATTACAAAGGCTGAGGAACAGGTGTAGAGGCTTATAAAGGCGCAAAGGCAAGACACTAGAAAGCTCTGGCAACAACTCAAAGATAGATTTTGCCACCGAAGTGGCTGTTATTGTGCACCCCATATCCATCCTGTGGACGGTAGCGCAAGAGCATATGGATACACAAAAGGCCTAGGCACTAGGCCCCAAAGGAGTTAACAATTGTACATTTGGGTTTATATCTACATTTCAATTATCTGTTACAAGCAGGTATCTTATTTCATGAATAAGATATCTTGACATGTCACATAGGTTATTATATTGTCTATCTCTATATTCCTCAATAAGTGCACAATTAAGCACATAGTGTTCAAGACAGTGACCATATGCCTGATCACATAATTTGCATTTAGTTTGATCATCATCTGTGTCTCCCAAACTGTCAAAGTACCTGTAGCCAAGCCTAAGCCTGGCCACTACAACATCAGTCTGTTCACATTGCAAGTTGCTCCACAAACATGCCCATCTGTGCTCGCATTATCATGAGCACAGATAGGCACGTTCATGGAAATTAATTTGGTTTATATCTACAGTTCACTTATCTGTTACAAGCAAATTTAGGAAATTTGCTTAGAATAAATGTTATCCTACCTTCACTAATAAGATATCTTGACATGTCACATAGGTTATTATACTGTCTATCTCTATATTCCTCAATAAGTGGACAATTCAGCACATAGTGTTCAAGACAGTGACCATATGCCTGATCACATAATTTGCATTTAGTTTGATCATCATCTGTGTATCTCCCAAACTGCCAGAAGTACTTGTAGCCAAGCCGAAGCCTGGCCACTACAGCATCAGTCAGTCTGTTCACATTGCAAGTTGCTCCATAAACATACTTATCTACATTCATGTTATCATAATGGGTTATAGATCTACTCAGGCTTCTAACTGCATTCCTATAGCTATCATTTTCATTATTTATTTCTCTCCTAATATTATTCCTAATGCTAGACACAGATATACCAAAGTTATATTCTACATTCTCCTTATGGGTGCTCTTCTTGGCTAACACATCAACTTTATCATGAAGGAGTAATCCAATGTGTGACGGAATCCATAGCAAATGTACTTTAATTCCTTTGTCCCGGATTTTTGAGTATCTATACCTGGCTTCTCCAATGAGCATGCTGTTAGAGTCATTATAGGAGTCAAGAGCCATCAATGATGACATAGAATCAGTAATGATGATAGAGTCAAGCTCAGTGTCATAAGTTAGCTTTAGTGCCATAAGGATTGCAAACAATTCAGTTTGCAGTGTAGACCAGTTGTTAATTCTTATGCCTAGTTCAAAAAAATTATTTTGTTCTTAACTAGGAGGTGGCAACCAGAGCAGATGCAGCCCTGCCAGAAGACTCCTGTTTAGATCCATCCAGTGTATATAACTTGAGATAACTTTACTACCAGCTAGGCGATAAATTTCTTCTTGAGCAGTTGCTTTAACAAGTGATTTAAGGAAGGGATTACTAGCAATGAGCTTCTTGGGAGGGACTTGCAGGTATGTGATATTAAATGAACACATCTTCCATGGAGGGTGAAATGCTCTTGTTGCCTACAGTGATACAATTCATGCAGGTTGTAAAACTTAATGTAATTGCATGTTTTCACAATCCATTTAGATCTGTGAGTGTTTACTTCTAGACATTTAGTAAGATTCATTGTGACAGTGTCTGGTTCATTTCTTAACAATCTAATACCAAGTACAGTGTTAATCTCAACAATCCTATCACTGATACTAGTAATACCAAGCTCCTTCCTCATATTAAGAACCTTTGTAGATTTGGGACAGCCAAGAATAATTCTGAGAGCTTCATTTGCATTAACTCCAAGGGTCGGAGAGAACTTTCTCGAGCTAATATCAACATGGGAGCAGCATAATCAATTAAGGACCTAATATAGGCTATGTACATCATTCTCGCGATTCTCACATTAGCACCATAGTTGGGGTTGTATCCAGCAACAGCTTTAAGAGCATTTAGTCTATCTTTGCATTTTTTATTTAGTTGTGGTATAGTAGATTTGTTAAAGGGTACATCTACACCAAGATATCTGTAAGTTTTAACGTAGCTAATGTTTTCACCCTGCAAATAGATGGGTGGGGGATGCCGTTTGCTTGTTAATATCTTTGTTTTAGGAAGATATTATGAGGCCTAGTCGATTACAAATTGCTTGAACTTCATTAAGAACGGAACTCATCTTTTTATGCCCTGTTGTATGGATCATGATGTCATCAGGATAGCTTATAGCTATATGTTTAGGTGAGGCAGGTAGAGCATTTAGGAGGTCATTAATCAGAATATTAAATAGCATGGGACTGAGAACTCCTCCCTGTGGTGTACCTAGGGACATTTCTTTAGACTCGCTTCTAAAGCCTTGGTAGAGGACAGAGGATACTCTGTTTGACAGGTATCCTATTATCCAGCAGAGTAGGCTACCACCAATATTCATTTGGCTAGTTCATGTAAGTATAACAGTTCTGTTCGCGATATCAAATGCAGATTTTAGATCAGAAATGTGGTAAAACTAGTAGAGGTGTGTGAGGTGAGAAAGGTGGAGATACAATTCTGCCTCTTACCTTTCATGAACCCATAGAGGAGGGAGAGTTGGTGTCTGATTCTATAGTACAGTCTGTTAAGTATCATTCTTTCAAAATTTTTACAAAGACAGCTAGTTAAGGAGATCGGTCTAAATGTATCAGGCTGTTGGGGCTTAGGGATAGGCACAATGAGACTATTGGTCAGGAAGTAGGAAGAACTCCCTCAATGTAACTGGTATTATACAGTGCCAACAAAGGATTATTAGGCACGTGCCTTAAAGTTCTGAGAATATCATAGGTTATACCATCCTCTCCAGGAGTAGTTGATCGACCTTTGGTTAATGCGTTATCTAATTCATACTCTGTGAAGAGGCAATCACTCTCATCAATATTTTGGCTCATAAAATTAATCAGTTCAAACATTTCTTCAGAAGCACTCTCTAAGTTTTCTCTAATATGAGATGGCAGGTTTTCATGCCTGGAGATTTTGGACCAGTCATTTATGAGGTCATTTGCTTTTCAAGTGGAAAGGGATGAGCAACATTCCAGTATTTTTCCTGGTTATTTTATTTATACCTTTCCATGCCAGACTTAAAGGGGTAGACCTATTTAATCCATTAACGAATTGTTCCCATTCCTGTTGCCTAAGTTCTTGCTTTCTATTTCTTGCATTTGTTAGTGCAGCTTGGAATGTTCTGAGAAGGTCTGGGGTTCTACACTCACGGTATGCTTTACCAATCCTCCTAGCTGCATGTGTTAGATTGCGTAGCTGTGGGTCATTATAATATTTACATTGGTTTTTATTGTCATTTCTAGTGGAAGGTTTATGTTGTCTTTTCCTGCCCACTTGATCTGTGAGTACAGTCTCAATAGCTGTAACTAGATCATCATTGAATTTTTGTGTGCCAGTGGGCTCATAATCTTTATACCATTGATCCAAGTGGTTAATAAAGTTTTCTCTGTGTTCTGGGTTGAGAATAAGTTTCCTCCTTCTGTATTTAGCTCCTTGGTTGCTTGAGATATAATCAAGATTGACAGTTGTGAGTCTTGGGAAGTGATCAGATAGAAGATCATCAACTATAACAGAGTCATGCATCGTATATGACGTATTAAATCCAAGGCACAGATCTAGTATGCCTCCATATATGTGAGTGGGCTCAATAGTGCCTACAATACAACATTATCATGCTCATTTAGAAATTTGACTAGTTTAGTTCCATTGGTGTTTGTTATAGACCCACCAATATTCTTATGTCTGGCATTAAAATCTCCAAGTAGGAGGTAGGTTCACTATTGATGCGATCTGGTAAAGCATCAGGTCGAAGCTGGTTTGCTGGGGCATAAGGTTAAAGATGTTTATGGAAAAGTCGCCTGCGTATACTCTGACACCATGATACTGCATGTTTACTCGACTCTGCAGGGTAAGGAGTGAATGTGGCAAGTTCTTTCTGACATACATCACACAACAGTTGGTTGACCTTAAGTTATAAGCTGCATATCCAGACAGCTTTGGTGGAGTACTCCTTCTTTCAGTCTACATTCCTGCAAACAGATGACATCAATATTCTTGGTTGCACTAATATGATGTAAGTCAGTGCAACCAAGAATATTGATGTCATCTGTTTGCAGAATGAGACTGAAAGAAGATCCTCCACCAAGCTGTCTGGATATGCAGCTAACAAGGTCAACCAACTGTGTGATGTATGTCAGAAAGACTGCCACATTCACTCCTTACCTAGACTCAAACAGTTGGGGTATAGCCATAAACCCGTAGATAGATCTAACATATTTCTAAATGTCGATAACGAAGTATGCCACGAAACAACTAAAGTGGCAAATTGTTTTAATTCATACTACACAACTGTGGCATCAACACTAGCAAGTAAGCTACCAGCTGCATCAAATACCTTTAACACAGACTCTGATAAATTTAAAACATACTATACCAATAAAGGGGTAACTCCAAACAGTTGTCAACTAGTAAGTGTATCTCATGACTTCGTGCAAAAAGAACTAAGCAGGTTAAACCCAATTAAGAGCACCGGCCCAGATAACATCCCGTCTAAGTTCCTAAAAGATGGTGCCTCTGAACTGGCAATCCCCATTGTTCACATAATAAATTTGTCCATCACCACTAATACAGTGCCAGAGGGGTTCAAGGAGGCCAGAGTTACTCCTATCTTCAAGAAAAATAGTAGGTCTGATGTCAGCAACTATAGGCCTGTTAGTATACTCAGTGTAATATCCAAAATTCTAGAGAGGGCGGTGTACGGTCAAGTAGTTAAATATCTTAGTGACAACAACATTCTTCATAGTTACCAATCAGGCTTTAGGAGCTCTTACTCAACCGACACCTCCCTAATTAATCTGATGGATTACATGAGAACTGAAATGTCTATAGGGAACCTCATAGGAATGGTAACTTTAGACTTGCAAAAGGCCTTCGATACTGTCAACCACAATATATTATGTAAGAAACTTCAAGCTATCGGCATAGGTTCCACAGACTGGTTTAAGTCCTATCTTAGCAACAGGAAACAAATTGTCAAAATCAACAAAACGGAATCAGAACCACTGCCGATAGCATGTGGAGTTCCCCAAGGAAGTATTCTGGGTCCTTTATTGTTCCTGTGTTATGTAAATGATATACCCATCAGTGTCAAGTGCAAACTCCTACTGTATGCGGATGACAGTGCTCTGTTAGTGTCAGGTAAAGACCCACAAGATATAGCTAATGTATTAACACTGGAACTGGAGTCCTGGAGCAAATGGTTAGTAGACAACAAACTATCGTTACATCTAGGGAAAACAGAAGTTAGTTAGTTTGATATCTTTATTATGCACCCCATACCCATCCTGTGGGCTGTAGTCAAAAGATTACAGAGGTACATAATGGGTCCAGGGACTGGACCTCAAAGTTTGATAGCTGAGCAAGTTACAAAGGTAATGAACTCAGATGGTCACAATCATGACAAGTTACAAAGGTATTTGCAGATTACAGAGGTATATATAGGGTCCAGAAAAAACAGAAGCTATACTCTTTGGCACGAAATATAAACTGAGCAGGGTAAATAATTTTAATGTCCGGTATAATGGGGAATCCATCACTTCAGTTTCCTCAGTAAAATATCTGGGAATCCCCTTTGACCCATACATGTCAGGAGAATTGATAGGGAACAGTGTAGTAAAGAAAGCGAATGCCAGACTGAAGTTCCTCTACAGACAAGCACAGTGTCTACCTACTGAGGCTCGCAGGACCCTATGTCTAGCCCTTATACAATGTCATATTGACTACGCTTGTTCTTCATGGTACTCTGCCTTGACAAAAAAAAACTGAAAGATAAGCTGCAAATCACCCAGAACAAAATGGTAAGATTCATCCTGGACCTGGGCCCAAGAGAGCATGTAGGCCAGGATGAATTACAAGAATTGGATATGCTGAATGTTGAAGACAGAGTAAAACAACTTAAATTAAATCAAGTTTATAAAATTGCTCACAAACAGTGTCCAGAATATCTTGCTGCCAATTTTGTCAAGGCTGGGAACCAAAGCAGTCATAGTACTAGGGGAAGAGAGCACAACTTTGTAGTACCCACAGTCAGTGGCCAGGCTTCAAACACCTTTTATTGTACAGCAATAAAGAAATGGAACAGACTGCCTGCACATGTCAAAGCCAGTCATAGCATGAGCCAGTTCAAGAAGAGAACCAAAAGGTACCTAATGAATGTAGCGACAGAAAGGGAGGAGAATGATTTTTTATTTTTTTAGCTAACACACATGTATATGTAAATAACTCTTTTTACCTTATTCCTAGTATACATATATCCTTTATAATATAATAAGATATATATCCTAGAATGTAAAATATTAAAGTATAAAAAGGACCCCAATGGAAATAAGTCACTCTGACGTTTTGGGTTATCCTGGGTTCTCTACACATATGCTACTATGTATGATAATGTATGTAAATGTATTTGTGTATACCTGAATAAACTTACTTACTTACTTTTGAAAATTACCTTTCACAACTTGCGACTGAAAATGCGATTGTGCGCAGTAATGTGTATGAAACACAGCGTGGGAAAGACATCCCTCCCATACTGCAGTAAAGAAATACAGGGACAAACAGCCACGTCTGCTTGTTGCTTTTGCAACAAGCAGAGTCATTTTCTCTGGACAGAAAGGGTACACCATGATAAAGGAATAAAGGGCTAACCACTGCCTCTGTAGTGCGGTGAGCCTCCAAGACGATTTATTACCGCTGAAATTTCAAAATCACTATCTTATTTCCATCTCTAATTGGATGCCTTCCCATTTGGATGCCAGGGGCCACCGCCCCTTCGGCCCTCCCCCCTCTGTGCCACTGCCAGGGACTGGACCCCAAAGTACCTGTACTCAAATAAACTTAACTACAAGACTGAAGGTGTAAACTCTGGTGACCCTTAACAACAACAACAACATCTGGTGGTCGGCCATGTGATGGAACAACTTAGGAACAACAAGTTACTAAGTAAGATAAGATAAATAAGAGAAAGAGTAAGTCACTTTGTCTGACTTTTTTGGATTATCCTGGATAATCTACATATATGTTGCTATGAATGATAATTTATGTAACTGTATTTGTGTGTATCTGAATAAACTTGCTTATAGAGTAAGTCAGGGATAGAGTAAGTAAGGTACATGTATACATAAATACAGATACATCAATTATTATACATTATAACATGTGTAAATTACCAGTGGCCCGTGGCCTGGTAGGCAACTTTCTTGCTTCTCACGCTGAGTGTCTGTGGTTCAATCCCCGGCCACGGTGCCCCGTGGCCTTGTGGCTTAAGCTCTCGCTTCACCGCTTCACACAGTGAGGTAGAAACATTGGACGTGTTTCTTTACACCTGTTGTCTATGTTCACCCATCAGTAAAATGGGTACCTGGGTGTTAGTCAACTGGTGTGGGTCGCATCCTGGAGGACAAGATTGAGGACCACATTGGAAATAAGACGGACAGTCCCTCGATGACGCACTGACTTTCTTGGGTTATCTTGGGTCAGTGTCTTATTTCCATTAGTAACTAAGTAATAATAATTTATATTTCTACGAGCACTCTTATGACCTTTATGGGTTTAGTGCTTAGTTATGATTATATTTCTACAAGTATATCATACAACTTATACAGACCTTGCTGACATTAGTGACATAGTATATAGAAAGCCCCTTGTCATGCAGAGCATTTCAGGAAAATTAGGTTAATTTTGTCCCAGGATTCCACCCAGACCAGTTGACTAACAACTTGGTACCTATTTTACTGCTAGGTGAACATGGACAACAGGTGTAAGGAAACATGCCCAATGTTTCCACCCTTGCTGGGGATCGAACCCTGAACCTCAGTGTGTGAGCTGATTGTGCTAGCAACTGAGCTAGTGTAAGTGTATTTAGGTACAGGTACACATAGGTATAATTATCATACATAGTGTGGAAAAAGAGACTTGTGTACAATTCAGGACATTTATTAAAGGCTGAAACGTTTCCTCTAATAAATGTCCTGAACTATATATAATTGTCTTTTTCCCATATCTTGTCAGTATCACTTGACTGTTTTTCACCATACATAATGTAACGTGTAAATTACTTAAAATAACCTTAAAAAAAAAAAAATTCACACAAAATGGCTTGACTTCCAAGTCAGTAAGATTATTTAGGTTCAGGTGCACATACGTACAATTATCATACATAGTGTAAATTACAGGCAGGCCCTGCTTTACAGTGTTTCACTAATACAGTGGTTTTCAATTACAGTGGACCCCCGAGTAACGAGCAAAATTCATTCCAGAAGCCTGCTCAAGTGCCATTACCGAACGAATTTACTCCCTTAAGAAATAATGTCAAGTAGGTTAGTCCATTTCAGATCCCCAAAAATACACTTACAAAAGCACCTACAATATTATACTTACATAATTGTACGATTTCCGGGGTGCTCGTTACTCGGGGGTCCACTGTATACCCATTCTCCATTTATTCAGACTTCCTACAGTAAATATATTCACCACCAGGTCTCCAGGTAGACTACTCACTATGAGGTAAGTAATGTGTGTATTGTATGTATATGTATTTCTTTTAGACCTAACTCTATTGCTCACTTAATATATTATAGTGTAAACATCTTATCAGGCTTTTATATGTAGTATTTGAAAGTGAAAAAAAACTATGATTCACTTTACAGTGATTTTTCACTTTACAGCAGTAGCCTGGAACCTAACATGCCATATAAGCAGGGCCCACCTGTACCTAGGATAACCCAAAAAAAAACCCATCAAAGTGACTTATTAAAATTTATTTCTTCTTTCTTTCAACACGTCGGCAGTTTCCCACCGAAGCGGGGTGGCCCAAAAGGAAAAACGAACGTTTCTCCTTTTACACCCAGTAATATATACAGGAGAAGGGGTTACTAGCCCCTTGCTCCCGGCATTTTAGTCGCCTCTTACGACACGCATGGAAATTTATTTATTAAAAGTTATTTATTTTGTATGAGCCATACAAGGAAGTTATAGATGAACAAATTGTGATATAAATGTTGGGCACAGAAGATATCCACTAATTATGCAATACATTTTGAGCAAACTAATCATAAGGCTTATGTACTTATTTATACAGCTTAAATGTAGATCTAACATATTATTTAAGATAATGAGAGTCGGTACAACTTATGTAGTTCACTACAATAACAAGTACAGTAAGACTTACTATACTTAGACAGCTTGACAATGACAGATTGATTAATTACATAGAATTTACATTGGTTCAATGATCATCATGCTAGTAACTTTCTTTGTGCTTAACAATATTTTATTACATGTAAACTACACAAGGAAATAAAATTTGTTTGAATTGTGGTGGTGAAATAAAAATAATGACAATTTACAGGCAGTTAATGGATAAAAGATTTATGTGAGATTTAATATGTGCTTGTTAACAATGTTATTAATGATGTTGGCAGATGGGGAACTTCGGGCATTTTTAGGCATTAAGTTTCAAATTTTCTCATCACTTTCATCAACTTAGGTAACTTAGTCTTTATTGGCTTTACTGGCTTTACTTGCCTATTTGTGGTTGCAGGGGTTGATTCACAGTTCCTGGCCCTGTGTATATATGTGGGGGGGGGTGTTGAATGTGTGCTCACATATGTTGTTGCAGGGTCAAGTCATAGTGTGTGTG
>WNWK01030342.1:15000-23587 GCA_009830355.1 Cherax destructor
AGGCCTCAGACGAGAGGGTATTTGTTCATAATTTCGTGGGCGCTGTTCTATTGCAGGTGCTATTACTTGGTACTTGAATATTATTTGTCTGACCACAGACAAACAAAATTCACCATATGGTGGTTTGTTTCTGGTCTTCAGCTTATACATATTATAAGCATTGAGCATTGAAATGTCCAGAATATGGAAAAGAGTTTTATGTACCACTTATAACTCTTACGAACGCAATCAGCAAACCCAATCTGCATGTCACATTTGTCCACTGAACGCATATTGAGAGTGTAGTCCATCACAGCTGCAGGTTTTAGAATGGGTTCATCGGTCCTCTATTCACCCTGCCAGTGTCTGCCATTTCATTAGGGTGAACTGATGACAACAGTGTGACATCTCGTTTGTCTTGCCACCGAAATGCCATGATGTCATTGGCAGAAAATGCCTGCACCTCACCTCTACGAGTGCCTGCATCAAACCTGGGCATATGCTTACGATTTGCACGCACTGTACCACACACATCTGTCATGTTCACTCGCAAAAAATCACTGAGTAAAGGGCTTGTGTACCAGTTATCAGTATATAATATATGCCCCTTACCAAGATATGGTTCCATCATTGTTCTAACCACATCACCAGAGATACCCAGTAACTTCCTGGTATCTTGCAATGTATTACTTCAGTGTACACAATAATATCCAATACAAGACCACTGTAGCAATCACAAAGTACAAACAACTTTATACCAAAGCGTTTCCTCTTGCTTGGATATACTGCTTGAATGACAGTCTACCTTTGAATAAAATCAAAGACTCATCAATAACAAGCTTCCTGAAGGGATAAAAATACATATTGAATTTCTGTTTCAGGTACACAAACACATTCCTAATCTTATATAACCTGTCGTTTCTGTCAGGCCTGGTTTTGTCTGATAAATGTAACATGCGTAACAGAAGCACAAATCGATTCACTGGTATAATATCACTGAAACCTGGGGTTGAAATCAGGCGGTCTGTCGACCAGTATGATTTGACACTGTGCTTATAAACATGCGGCATAAGCATTATTGTGGCAAAGAAAAGATACATCTCAGCCACAGTTGTTTCTTTCCACTGGTGTAGACGTGATCCTGGTGAAAGTATTGTGTTTGCCATGGTGTATCAAGTATCTGTTGCTTTCCCTGACAATAATATCCATCAGGGGTTCATCAAAGAATAATTCAAAGCATTCAAGTTCAGTAACATTGTTCCCAAGTGGACAAGATGGGCGTATTCCACTTTGGCTTTCATCAAACTGATGGGGATTGGGAATAAAATTCTGAGCTCCTGCCAATCCCATTGGCGGTCTGCTGGTGGGTACTGGATATTGACAGGTGGTTGTGGAGGTTGTGGAGGTTGTTGAGGTTGTGGAGGTTGTGGTTGTGCAGGTTGGTGTGGTGGGTGGGTGGGTGAGGGTGGCCTTTGTTGTAGCTGAGCTGAGTCAGCGGCGTGGGTGGCAGCATGGTCCACTGCTGGGGCCTCCCGCCTGGCACCACCACTACCACCACCAGATGCATGCACATTTCTCATACCAATTGCAGCACTATCATCTTCGTTTTCACTATCTGTGCCTGTTGTACCCCACGGGATGTACTCCTAGATGTACTCCTAACCCTTGGAAGAGCATATGGCATACTACCAGAGCGCATATACCGTCGATATACTGACGCTTCACTGGTGAATATTCCACTTCACCTCGCTACTGGAACTGTTTTGAAGAGCTTGGAGTTCAAAATCACTATCACTATCATCACCATTGCTCACATCTGAGTCCTGGGTATGAGTAAATAACAATTTCCTCTTTCGTTCTGGTACAACTGAACGTGAACAAGACGGCACAGCACCAGAGGTGGAAGGTTGTGGGTCGTCTGGGTTTTCTTCACTATTACCGGTATTATCGTCATTATTTTCAGGCACAACCGTGTCAAAACCTTGAAAGTCACCATCACTGACACCCCCATCACTGTTAGAACTGTCACTGGGGAATAATAATGTCCCAATTCGCCGAGGAGTAAGGTGTTTCTTGCTGCGATTCATGGTGGACAAGGCGGACTGAAATGGTGTTCCCACAATGCACCACTGGCTCCCGATTTTTTCCTACTGCGCACACTGACCACGCAGACCCATTCTCTCACATGTAGGCCTACCAGCGATTTCCCGCTCGATTTGAAGCCGCTAGAATTTATGCGTACTAGTACGTCAAACGCCCTGGCGCGTAAGCCGTACTAGTACGTCAAAAACCCTGAAAGGGTTAATGTAATTAACTTCAAAATTGTATATTAATGTAATTAACTTCAAAATTGTATATTAATGTAATTAACTTCATATTTGTTATAATAACTGCTACCTCACTATATTAAATTTCCCACTAAATATGATTGTGTAACCTATTTTTTATTATATATATATCTTTTTCCTTATCTGTAACCATTTATTTTTATTTTTTTATTTTTAATACATATTTATCATTACCATTTCCCAACCTTAACTATTTACAGTATTAGTAATTACTTTTTACTTGAAATTTTAATTATAACCTTTTTACTATTTTTTATATTCTTATAATCAAACAACTACCTCATTGTGTATGTGACTTATTTTATATTTCTCTTATAAGCAACTACCTAATAAGTGCAATTATTTACTTATATTTTATAAATACCTTTTACCATTAGCCAATTTCAGTCACTTTATTTACTTAAAATTTGATCAAAACTATTTTTAATATTAGTCAAAACTATTTTTACTATTAGTTCAATAGCTCTTTGCATTCATTGACCTCTTATTGCCTTTTATAAACTAAAAGTTTCAACCAGTGCAATATTGAATCAAAATTTTTTTTCCATATAAATTTAATACTAGTCATTGAAGTTATTCTAACCATTCATTAGACAGTTAAATTAGTATATCATTAACATTATTCAAATATCCTATATCACTGTGAAAAATTACTGTAAACACTTGCTCATAATTGTATTAATCCATTAGTAAGTAAGACTTTAATCTAGTACCATATCATTAAGTTTAGCATAATCCATTGTTCTCAGTCTAGTTATAGAATCACACTAAATCCTATGATTACAGGCATTGATCCTGATATCAACCTATTATTAAATGACTTACATGATTCCAACAGCAACTGTAACTATTACACAGCAGATCAAGCAAAGACATTACTCAGACCAACAATAACTTAACTATCTTCAATTACAATGTTAGATCTTTGAGCAAACATTATGATGACCTCACAGCACTACTCCAATCCCTACATACCAATATGTCAATCATCACACTCACTGAGACCTGGCTAAAGCCTGATACTACAGGTGTCTATGCCATCCCAGGTTACACAGCCATTCACAACTGTAGGACAGAGCAGCAAGGGGGTGGAACAGCAATATACAGTGGTACCCCGACTTACGATATTAATCCGTCAGAGAGGGCATATTTTAAGGCGAAACAATCGTTACACGAATCAATTTTCCCCATAAGAAATAATGGAAATAAATTTAATCCGTCCAAGACTTCCAAAAGTAGTTAAATAAAATATTTTTTAGAACTTTTTGACATTAAATAATACAGAATTTAATGAAGAATACCTAAATACACATGTAAATATTGTACAATAACATGTCACTTACATTTATTGAAGAGTTGTTGATGTGTGGGGATGGGAGGAGGGGGAAGGTGGAGTAGTATGCTAGTGTTTGGAAGTGGAATCCCTTCCATTAACACTGCAGGTACCAAGTTCTTTTCTGGGGTTACTGGCCTTTTCTTTGAATGCTACACTCCTGCATCCTTGCTACACTCCCTGCATCCTTGCTACACTCCCTGCATCCTTGCTACACTCCCTGCATCCTTGCTACACTCCCTGCATCCTTGCTACACTCCCTGCATCCTTGCTACACTCCCTGCATCCTTGCTACACTCCCTGCATCCTTGCTACACTCCCTGCATCCTTGCTACACTCCCTGCATACTTGCTACACTCCCTGCATCCATGCTACACTCCCTGCATCCTTGTACACTCCCTGCATCCTTGCTACACTCCCTGCATGACACTCCTGCATAATGCTACTCCCTGCATGAATGCTACACTCCCTGCATGAATGCTACATTCCCTGCATGAATGCTACACTCCCTGCATGCCTGCTACACTCCCTGCATGCCTGCTACACTCCCTGCATGCCTGCTACACTCCCTGCATGCCTGCCACACTCCCTGCATGCCTGCTACACTCCCTGCATGCCTGCTACACTCCCTGCATCCCTGCTACACTCTCTGCATCTTTGCTACACTCCCTGCATGCCTGCTACACTCCCTGTATGCCTGCTACACTCCCTGCATGCCTGCTACACTCCCTGCATAAATGCTACATTCCCTGCATGAATGCTTCACTCCCTGCACATTCTTTACCACAGGCTTGGCACTAGGAGCTTTCTTGGGGCCCATGGTGGCTTATTTAGCAGTTGCAAGCACTAAAAACAGTGGAATAATGACAATATACTGGTATGAATGCGTGGGTGTGGTTGGGTGGTCGCTCTCACTTGTAAACAATAGCACACTGACGCTCCCTGGAGTGTGCGCTCAGCTGGGCGCCAAGCGGACACGTCCGGTACGAATGTCGGTACACGAAGCAAACATCGTAAGTCACAGTCACATTTTTTACGTTATAAATATCGGTTATCGAAAATAACGTAAAATGATTTTATCGTAAGTCGGGGTACCACTGTATTATACAGATCAACTTGAATGTATCAAAAACTCTTGCACAAGGGTTGAGCATGGAGAATATATTATAGCTAAATTTAAATCAAAAGACCTGCAAAAACCCCTCACAGTGATAAACATCTACAGATTACCACAGTCAAACATCCACCACTTTAGTGAAAAACTAGGAAACCTGATAATGGATTCACGCCTTAACAAAGATCATTTGCTGCTCACAGGAGATTTCAACATAAATCTCCTACATGACAAGGACCCACAGGTAACTGAATTCACAAACACTATGAGCAACTGCTTATTACTACCAACAATATCAAAACCTTCAAGAATCTCTGAGAATAGTACCTCGTTATTAGACCATATCTGGACTAACACTATATCCCCTCTAAAATCAGGCATAATCACAGAAAACACCACAGACCACTACCCTACCTTTCTCATAACTAACCTAGGCATTTTGCCCCAAGAAATTGCAAAAGTTACCTTCAGACTACATAATGAGTCAGCTGTTAATAATTTTATATCAGCTATGACGAACATTGACTGGCTTAATGAATTAGAAACATATTCAGATACTAATGAATGCATCAAGAACTTTCTTAAGAAAACACACAACCTCTATAACAGACATTGCCTTAAAAAAACTAAACAGATCACAGCTAAGAGACTTAACAATCCCTGGCTAACACCCAGCATCCTTAAATCCATAAACAAGAGGCACCAATATGAAAACAATACAGAAGGGTCTAATAACCAGAGAACAATCCAAACGCTACTCATCAATCCTTACTAGCCTGATAAGAAGGTCCAAAAAATTGTATTATGAGAACAGACTCCAGACCGTAAAAGGTGATATGAAAAAGACCTGGAAAACCCTATCTGCAATTCTAGGAAATAAAAAGATATCCACGAACAATACCATCAAATTATCAAAAACAGACGAACCCCTACTCTCACCAACTGAGACAGCAAACAGACTTAATGTTTTCTTCTCCACCATAGGAAAGAATCTAGCGAGTAAAATCCCAAGCTCGAACACTCGTCCAACAGACTACCTCACCAACACCTACCCAGATACACTATTCCTAGCTCCTACCAACTCAATTGAAGTCTCGCTCATAATCAACACCCTTAAAAACAAAGCAGGAGACATAAACAGCTTACCACCCTTTATGTACAAAAAAGCTTCACAGATACTGTCACCAATTATAGCAGCATTATTCAATAAATCCATTGAATCTTCTACCTTCCCATCAATTCTCAAAATAGCTAGGGTCACCCCGATCCACAAAGGAGGTGACCAAACTGACTTGAATAATTATAGACCAATCTCAAATTTACCACTGCTTTCTAAAATCTTCGAAACATTAATTCATAGACAGATCTATTCCTACCTCGTCTCACACAATGTACTCAACCCCTGTCAATTTGGATTCAGGACTAACAAGAGCACAAACGATGCTATAACACACATGTTAGAGTTAATATACACCGCACTTGAGAAGAAAGAAGTCCCGCTGGGAATCTTCATAGACCTACGCAAAGCATTTGATACAGTCGACCATGATTTATTGCTCACAAAATTAGCGCACTATGGTATTAGGGGGCATCCACTCACCTACCTAAAGTCGTACCTTAGCAACAGAAGCCAGTACGTGTACACAAATGGAGAGAACTCTTCCACACAACAAATTACAGTCGGAGTCCCTCAAGGAAGTGTCCTGGGGCCACTCCTATTCCTCATTTACATAAACGACCTACCGAATGCATCACAACTACTCAAACCCATATTATTTGCAGATGACACAACATATGTCTTCTCTCACCCAAATCCAGTCATACTAGCCAACACTGTTAATACCGAATTACAGAAAATATCAACATGGATGAAGACAAATAAGCTTACTCTCAATACTGACAAGACCTACTTCATTCAGTTTGGAAACAAAGCCACAAATGTTCCACTTAACATAACGCTCAATGGTTCACCCATCACAAGACTCACAGAGGGAAAATTCCTAGGAATCCACCTTGACAGTAGTCTTAAATTCCAAACACACATACAACAAATTTCCAAGAAAATCTCAAAGACAGTAGGTATATTATCAAAGATACGCTATTATGTGCCACAACCAGCTCTCATTGCACTATATCATTCTCTTATCTACCCTTATCTCACCTATGGAATCTGTGCATGGGGCTCAACAACATTAAATCACCTTAGACCACTCATAACCCAGCAAAAGGCTGCAGTCAGGATGATGATAAATTCCCACTCTAGACAGCATACTCCACCTATATTCAAAACTTTAAAACTACTTACCTTAAAAAACATTCATACCTATTCATGTGCCTACTACATACATAAAACTCTACATGCTAATATCAACCCTCCGCTCAAAATTCTCCTCAACAACTTTAATAGGTCCCACGACCACGGACACAAGACACAGATCACTATTTGACATACCCGAGTCCATACTAACCAATGTAAAATTCTATGCACATAAAGGGCCCCAGAATCTGGAATTCATTACCAGTAAATATTAAGTTAATCTTGTTGGAAAATCAATTCAAGACTCTTCTCAAAAATCACCTACTCACCCTATACTAAATACTCATACTGTAACAAACTTTCAAACCCAATGTTATTTTACTTAAGATAATCTCAGTTTTATATTGTCATCCTCCTTAACACTTGTTGCAATTTCATATCATCATATTGTCATTTTAATTAGTATTGTATCATCATTTTGTTAATATGAAATAAAATATATAACTAGAAGAAACTCAATAAATTTCTCTAGTATTGTTATTTTACTAGTATAGCATCAACATATTGTAACTTGAAATAAAATATACAACAAGAATAAACTCAACCAATTTCTCTAGTATTGTCTTTTTAATAGTATAGTATAATCATATTGTAATTTGAAATAATATATAACTAGAATAAACTCAATCAATTTCTCTAGTATTAAGTACTTAGTGAATAAGTCTTTAGAATAAGCTGCCCCTAATGCCATGGCATGCCAGTGGCTCTCCTTGCATTACAGTTTTATAATTGTAACTACCAATAACTATGTATACTTGTAACTTGCAATGAAATAAAAATATTATTATATTATTATTATTATTATAACCAGAGACCAAACAAACGTTACTCGTCAATCCTAACCAGCCTGATAAGGTCAAAAGAATTGTACGTATTACGAAAACAGATTACATAACTTTAAAGGCGATATGAAAAAGACCTAGAAAACCCTATCTGAAATTCTAGGCACTAAAAAGAAACAGAACAATCAAACAGAACAATCAGATGAACCCCTACTCCCACCGACTGAAACAGCAAAAAGACTCAAGTTTTCTTTCCACAAGGAAAAAACCCCCCGAGAAAATTCCAAGCTCAAACACCCACCTAGCACTACCTTTACTGGCAACTACCTGAATACAGGGGACCCCTTTGTAAAACCCCGGGAAAACGCATTTATGTAAGTATAATATTGTAAGTGCTTGTGGGAAAAATATTTTTGGGGGTCTGAAAAGACTAACCTTTCGGACATTTTTCCTTAAGGGAGTAAAATTTCTCGGGAATGGCACTTAAACAGACTTAGGGGGAAGTTTTTAAAAAACTCGGGGGTCCACTGGGGACACTATTCCTAGCTCCGACCAACCCAACAGAAGTCTCAGTTACCATCAACACACTAAAAAAAAAAAGCAGATTTCAATAACTTACCACCTTTTTTATACAAAAAGCTTCCCAAATACTGTCACCAATTATTAAATTCTTTAACAAATCTTTTTAATCCCCCATCTTCCCATCAATTTTCA
>WNWK01030343.1:0-23586 GCA_009830355.1 Cherax destructor
AATAAAAATTTTTATTGGGGGTTTTTTAAAAATTTTGGGTTATAAAATTTTTTGGGTTTAAAAATTTTTGGGAAAAAAATTATAAAAATTTTGGAAAAAATTATAAAATTTTGGAAAAAATTATAAAAATTTTGGGGTTTTTAAAAAAGGGCAATTTTTTATTGGGAAAAAATTTTTTTTGGGATAAAATTTTTATGGTGAAAAGGTTTTGTAATTTTGGAGTGTTTTTTGTAAAGATTATAAATTTTAAAAAATTTTATAATGGTTTGTTTTTGGGGGGTTTTAATTTTTTTATGAAAAAGTTTTTATATTTTTTTATGAGGGTGAATGTTTTGTATGAGGGTGTTAATGTTTGGGAAAGGGGAAGTTTTGGGGGGGGAATTTTGTGAAAGAGTGGGGGTTATTTTGTTTATGAGGGTGTAATGTTTTGTATAAAGGGGGGGTTTAAATTTTTTGTATGAGGGGGGTTAAAATTTTTGTATGAGGGGGGGAATTTTTTTGTATGAGGGTTTATTTTTTTTATGGGGGGGGTTAAGTTTTGAAGGGGGGGTTAAAGTTTGTGTATGAGGGGTGAAAATTTGTGTAGAGGGGGGTTAAATTTTTTGATAGGGGTGTAATGTTTGTGAATGAAAAAGGGGGGGGTTTAATGTTTTGTAGGGGGTTAATGTTTTGTATGATTGGTGTAATGTTTGTTATGAGGGGTTAAGGGGTTTTGTATGAGGGGGGGTTTAAAATTTGTGTATGAGGGGGGGTTATGTTTTTTATGAGTGGTGTTTAAAATTTTGTTTAGGGGTGTAATGTTTGTGTATGAGGGTGTAAGGGTTTTTGATGGGGGTGTAATGTTTGTGATGAGGGGGGAAAAATTTGTGAAGAGGGGATAAATTTTTGTATGGGGGTGATAAGTTTGTGTATGAGGGTGATAAGTTTGTTAAAGGGGGTGATAAGGGGTTTTGATGAGGGGGTTTAAAATTTTTTTTAGGGGTGATTATGTTTGTGAAGGGGGTTTGTTTTGTTAGGGGTTAAATTTTGTGTATGAGGGGAAAGGGGTTTTGATGAGGGTGTAATGTTTTTTGTATGATGATAATGTTTGTGAAGAGGGGGGGAAATTTTTTGTATGGGGGGAAATTTGGTATGGGGGTGTAAAATTTTGTATGAGGGGATAATGTTTGTGTATGGGGGGGGTTTTTAATTTGTTTGTGAAAAAGGGGTGATAATTTTTTTGAGGGTAAAGGGTTTTTGAGAGGGGGTTTTAATTTTGTGTATGGGGGTGATAATTTTTGTATGGGGGTGTAAGGGGTTTTTAGAGGGGGGGTTTAAATTTTGGGGGGGGGTGTAAGTTTTTGTAGAGGGGTTAAGGGTTTTGTATGGGGGTGATAATGTTTGTGAATGAAGAAAATTTTTAGAAAATGTGGGAGAGGGAAGGGAAGAGGGGAAAAGGAAGGGGGGAAAGCAGAAGGAAAAAATGTTTTTAAAAGAGGGAGTAAGGAAGAGGGGTTTTAATGGAGGGGAATCGAAGACAAATTTTTTTTGAAAAGGAAGAGAAAGGAGGGAAAAGAGAGAAAAGGAGGAAAAAAGAAGAATTTCCCCTGGCGGGCACCAGAAGAAAATCCCCATCCGGAGTCAAAGAAGGGGAAAAACCACCTCCGGCGTGACACCAAAAAGAGATCCACCACCGGAGTGACACCAAAAAAGAGATCCACCATCCCGGATGACACCAAAAGAGATCCCCATCCGGCAGTGACCCAAGAAAAAAGATCCCCATCCGGGGTGAACCAAAAAGAGATTTTTTATCCGGGATGACCCCCAGAGAGATCCCCATCCCGGGGTACACCAAGAAGAGAGATCCTTACCGGAGGACACCCAAGAAAAAAGATCCCATCCGGCGTAAAAAAAGAGATCCCCCATCCGGCGTGACACCAAAAAGAGTCTACCATCGGCAGTGACACCAAGAAAGAGATCCCCCATCCGGAGTGACACCAAGAAAAAGATCCCCATCCGGGAGTGCACCAAAAAAGAGATCCCCCATCCCGGAGTGACACCAAAAAGAGTCCTTCCATCCGGCATGACCCAAGAAAGGGTCCCTCCGGGGTGACACCAAAAAGAGATCCTTTTCCTCCGGCGGGGCCCAAAAAAGGGGGTCCTACCATCCGAGTGACACCAAAAAAGAGGGGCTCCATCCGGAGTGACACCAAAAAGAATCCTTTTCCTCCGGCAGTGACACCAAGGGAAAATCCTTTTTCCGGGGTGACACCAAAAAAGGTCCCCCATCCGGCAGTGACACCAAGAAAAGAGATCCCACCATCCGGCAGTGACACCAAGAAGAGATCCCCCTCCGGCAGTGACACCAAAAAAAGAGATCCTTCCATCCGGCAGTGACCCAAGAGAGATCCCGCCATCCGCAGTGACACAAGAAGAAAATCCTCCATCCGGCATGACCAAAAAGAGGGTCCTCCATCCGGCGTGACCAGAAGAAATCTCCATCCGGCAGTGACACCAGAAGAGATCCTTCCATCCGGCAGTGACACCAAGAAAAGATCCTCCCCTCCGGCAGTGACACCAAAGAAGAGAGATCCTTCCATCCGGCAGTGACCAGAAGAGATCTATCGGCGTGACCCAAAGAGATCCTTCCATCCGGCAGTGACCAGAAGAGATCCTCCCTCCGGCAGTGACACAAGAAGAAAATCCTACCATCCGCAGGGGACCAGAAGAATCTCCATCCGGCAGTGACACCAAGAAGAGATCCTCCATCCGGCAGTGACACCAGAGAGATCCTTCCATCGGCAGGCACCAAAGGGAGAGATCCTACCATCGGCGTGACACAGAAGTCCTCCATCCGGCAGTGACACCAGAAGAGATCTGCATCCGGCAGTGACACAATAGAGAGATCCTTCCATCCGGCAGTGACACCAAGAAGAGATCCTACCATCCGGCAGTGACACCGAAGAGATCCTTCCATCCGGCAGGCACCAAGAGAGAGATCCTTCCATCCGGCAGTGACACCAAGAAGAGATCCTACCATCCGGCAGTGACACAAAGAGAGATCCTTCCATCCGGCAGTGACACCAAGAAAGAGATCCTGCCATCCGGCAGTGACACCAGAAGAGATCCTTCCATCCGGCAGTGACACCAAGAAGAGATCCTACCATCCGGCAGTGACACCAAGAAGAAGATCCTTCCATCCGGCAGTGACACCAGAAGAGATCCTACCATCCGGCAGTGACACAAGAAGAGATCCTTCCATCCGGCAGTGACACCAGAAGAGATCCTGCCATCCGGCAGTGACACCAGAAGAGATCCTTCCATCCGGCAGTGACACCAAGAGAGAGATCCTTCCATCCGGCAGTGACACCAAGAAGAG
This sequence comes from Cherax destructor, assembly GCA_009830355.1. NCBI lineage: Eukaryota > Metazoa > Arthropoda > Malacostraca > Decapoda > Parastacidae > Cherax > Cherax destructor. Next base: position 3,359 of record WNWK01030343.1, read on the forward strand.
ATCCTTCCATCCGGCAGTGACACCAGAAGAGATCCTACCATCCAGCAGTACACCAGAAGAAGAGAGTCCTGCCATCCGGCAGTGACACCAGAAGAGAGATCCTGCCATCCGGCAGTGACACCAAGAAGATGAAACATTCAACCTCAACTGAAGACTCACTCGAGGGAAATTAGAATTCAATTCACAATAAATACTGGTCACCTGTTAACCAAATACTGCCCAGACACCCACCAGACAGTGCCGAGACACCCACCAGAAACTGCCCAGACACCCACCAGACACTACCCAGACACTGCCCAGACACACACCAGACACTGCCCAGACATTGCCCAGACACTGCCCAGACAACCACCAGACACTGCCCAGACACCCATTAGACACTGCCCAGACACCCAACAGACACTGCCCAGACAACCACCAGACACTGCCCAGACACCCACCAGACACTGCCCAGACAACCACTAGACACTGCCCAGACAACCACCAGACCCCCAGACCACCAGACACTCCCAGACACCACCAGACACTGCCCAGACACCACCAGACACTGCCCAGACACCCAGACACTGCCCAGACACCCACAGACACTGCCCAGACACCCACAGACACTGCCCAGACACCCACCAGACACTGCAGACACCCACAGCACTGCCCAGACACCCACCAGACACTGCCCAGCAACACCAGACACTGCCCAGACACCACAGACACTGCCAGACACCACCAGACACTGTCCAGCACCACCAGACTGAGACACTGCCCAGACACTGCCAAACACCACCACTCCAAACACTGACTAAACACCCACCAAATACTCACCACTCAAAACCACTGACTAAACACCAACCAACTATTCACCAAACACTGACTAAACACCTAATAAACACTCACCACACACTGACTAAACACCCACCAAACACTCACCAAACACTGACTAAACACCCACCAAACACTCACTACTCACCAAACACTGACTAAACACCCACTAAACACTCATCACTCAACAAACACTGACTAAATACCAACCAAACACTCATCACTCAACAAACACTGACTAAATACCCACTAAACACTCACCACTCACCAAACACTGATTAAATACCCACCAAACACACACCAAACACTGACTAAACACCCACAAACACTCACACATGAAAAAACCACCAAACACTCCACATCAAACACCACAAACACTCACCAAACACTGACTAAACACCCCCAAACACTCACCAAACACTGACTAACACCACCCAACTTCACAACACTGACAAACACTGACAACACTCACCCACGACTAAACACCCACAAACACTGACAAACACCCACCAAACACTGACCAAACACTGACTAACACCCACCAAACCTCAAACACTGACAAAACACCCACAAACACTCACCAAACACTGACAAAACACCCACCAAAAACTCACCAAACACTGACTAAACACCCACCAAACACTCACCAAACACTGACTAAACACCCACTAAACACTCACTACACACCAAACACTGACTAAACCCACCCCTCTCTTTTTGTCTTGCTGCTGTCACCCTGTCATAGAACTCCAGTAGGTTTGTGACACAGGATTTCCCATCACTGAAACCGTGTTGACTGTCATTGATAAGCTCATTCCTTTCTAGGTGTTCCATCACTCCCACCAAACACTCACTACTCACCAAACACTGACTAAACACCCACCAAACACTCACTACTCACCAAACACTGACTAAACACCCACCAAACACTCACCACTCACCAAACACTGACAAAACACCCACCAAACTCTCAAGACTCAACAAACACTGACTAAACACCCACCAAACACTCACCAATCACCAAACACTGACAAAACACCCACCAAACACTCATCACTCACCAAACACTGACAAAAACACCCATCAAACACTCACTACTCACCTAACACTGACTAAACACCCACCGAACACTCACCACTCACCAAACACTGACTAAACACCCACCAAACACTCACTACTCACCAAACACTGACTAAACACCCACCAAACACTCACCACTCACCAAACACTGACTAAACACTCACCAATCACCAAACACTGACAAAACACCCACCAAACACTCACCACTCACCAAACACTGAGTAAATACCCACCAAACACTCACCACTTACCAAACACCCACCAAACACTCGAGACTCAACAAACACTAACTAAACACCCACCAAACACTCACCACTCACCAAACACTGACAAAACACCCACCAAACACTCACCACTCACCAAACACTGACTAAATACCCACCAAACACTCACCACTTACCAAACACCCACCAAACACTCGAACCCAACAAACACTGACTAAACACCCACCAAACACTCACCACTCACCAAACACTGACTAAACACCCACCAAACACTCACCACTCACCAAACACTGACTAAACACCCACCAAACAGCGCAAGGTAAGTGAACGCTCCACGGCTATGTTGGTTCTCAGCCAATGGCTTCATGAAGAAATTCGCACCTGAAGTTTGTATATAGATACTGTCCTCACCGCCACAGTATGAACTAACACTCACAGTAGACCATGTCCTAGTTCACAGAGTACCACCTCCTAGCTCAAAGTGTACCATCTCCTAGCTCACAGTAGACCACCCCTAGCTAACAGTAGACCACTCCTAGCTCAAAGTAATCCACCACTAGCTCACAGTATACCACCTCCTAGCTCACGGTATGCCACCTCCTAGCTCACAGTAGACCACCTCCAAGCTCACAGTATACCACCTCCAAGCTCACAGTATACCACCTCTTAGCTCACAGTATACCACCTCCTAGCTGACAGTATACCACCTCCTAGCTCACAGTATACCACCTCCTAGCTCACGGTATGCCACCTCCTAGCTCACAGTAGACCACCTCCTAGCTCACAGTATACCACCTCCTAGCTCACAGTATACCACCTCCTAGCTCACGGTATGCCACCTCCTAGCTCACATAGACCACCCTAGCTCACAGTATACCACCTCCAAGCTCACAGTAGACCACCTCCAAGCTCACAGTATAACACCTCTTTGCTCACAGTATACCACCTCCTAGCTCACAGTAGACCAACTCCCAGCTCACAGTAGACCACCTCCCAGCTCACAGTATACCACCTTCTAGCTCACAGTAGACCATCTCATAGCTCACAGTGAACCTAGCTCACAGTAGACCACCTCCTAGCTCACAGTATACCACCTTCTAGCTCACAGTAGACCATCTCATAGCTCACAGTAAACCACCTCCTAGCTCACAGTATACCACCTCCTAGCTCACAGTAGACCACCTCCTAGCTCACAGTAGACCACCTCCTAGCTCACAGTATACGACCTAGCTCACAGTAGACCACCTCCTATCTCACAGTATACGACCTCCTAGCTCACAGTAGATCAACTCATAGTCACAGTAGACCACCTCCTAGCTCACAGTAGACCATCTACTAGCTCACAGTAGACCATCTCCTAGCTCACAGTAGACCACCTCTTAGCACATAAGAGGCCAGCTCCTATCTCACAGAAAAACACTTCTGTCTCAGCTGGACACATTCCAGCCTAAACACACCAGACTTCACCCAGTTAGATCACTGATAGAAACTTTCTATCAGGGAGGGATGGACGCACATATAGCATCTGGGTAGCAGTAATTCACATACCCCTCGCCAGAGACTGATCCACGAGACAGACTGATCCACAAGACAGACTGATCCACGAGACAGAGACTGATCCACGAGACAGACTGATCCACGAGACAAAGACTGATCCACGAGACAGAGACTGATACACGAGACAGACTGATCCACGAGACGAGACTGATCCACGAGACAGAGACTGATCCACGAGACAGAACTGATCCACGAGACAGACTGATCCACGAGACAGAGACTGATCCACGAGACAGACTGATCCACGAGACAGAGACTGATCCACGAGACAGAGACTGACACACGAGACAGACTGATCCACGAAACAGAGACTGATCCACGAGACAGAGACTGATCCACGAGACAGACTGATCCACGAGACAGAGACTGATCCACGAGACAGACTGATCCACGAGACAGACTGATCCACGAGACAGAGACTGATCCACGAGACAGAGACTGATCCACGAGACAGAGACTGATCCACGAGACAGAGACTGATCCACGAGACAGAGACTGATCCACGGACAGAGACTGATCCACGAGACAGACTGATCCACGAGACAGAGACTGATCCACGAGACAGATACTGATCCACGAAACAAATGAGCAAGCAGGAGTGATAGTGAGTCTTCCAGTGGATCAAGAGTTACTGAGTGCAACATTGGTCTAGGGTATCAAGTACGGTCCGTGAGGATCAGTATCAAGGCCGCTGCTGTTACTGTTGTGTAAATAACTTGTTGGATGAATGGGAAATCCCACGCACCGTTTTTTAGGGATAATGTGACGTCATTTAGAAAAAAATACGAAGCCAGGGAGGACGGCTGTCACTCTGGGGTGGCTAGACAGGCAGCAAGGATGCTCAAACAAATAGATGGACAGGAACACCGGCGACGGAATATTACACAATATTATTGCATTTATTGAAGGAATATTCCACGACAGGTCACACACACACCGTTGACAGGTCACCCCACACCGTTGACAGGTCACCCACACACCGTTGACAGGTCACCCACACACCGTTGACAGACACCCACACACCGTTGAAAAGTCACCCACATACCGTTGACAGGTCACCCCACACCGTTGACAGGTCACCCACACACCGTTGACAAGTCACCCACACACCGTTGACAGGTCACCCACACACCGTTGACAGGTCACCCACACACCGTTGACAGGTCACCACCATGAAATCACAACACATGAAGACAAACCATGTATACGAGAAGAAGCACAATGATACAATTCTTTAAAACACCTGTGTTCTGTCACAACACTGTTGTGTTCTCTGTCTAACACTGTTGTGTTCTCTGTAACTTTTGTCTGCAACACTGTTGTGTTCTCTGTCACAACACTGTTGTGTTCTCTGTCTAACACTGTTGTGTTCTCTGTCTAACACTGTTGTGTTCTCTCTCACAACACTGTTGTGTTCTCTGTCACAACACTGTTGTGTTGTCTCTCCAACACTGTTGTGTTCTCTGTCACAACACTGTTGTGTTCTCTGTCACAACACTGTTGTGTTCTCTGTCACAACACTGTTGTGTTCTCTGTCACAACACTGTTGTGTTCTCTCTCACAACACTGTTGTGTTCTCTGTCACAACAGTGTTGTGTTCTCTCTCACAACACTGTTGTGTTCTCTGTCACAACACTGTTGTGTTCTCTCTCACAACACTGTTGTGTTGTCTCTCACAACACTGTTGTGTTCTCTGTCTAACACTGTTGTGTTCTCTGTCACAACACTGTTGTGTTCTCTGTCACAACACTGTTGTGTTCTCTCTCTCACAACACTGTTGTGTTCTCTGTCACAAACTGTTGTGTTCTCTCTCACAACACTGTTGTGTTCTCTGTCCTAACACTGTTGTGTTCTCTGTCACAACACTGTTGTGTTCTCTGTCACAACACTGTTGTGTTCTCTCTCACAACACTGTTGTGTTCTCTGTCACAACAGTGTTGTGTTCTCTCTCACAACACTGTTGTGTTCTCTGTCTAACACTGTTGTGTTCTCTCTCACAACACTGTTGTGTTCTCTGTCACAACACTGTTGTGTTCTCTGTCACAACACTGTTGTGTTCTCTGTCACAACACTGTTGTGTTCTCTCTCACAACACTGTTGTGTTCTCTGTCACAACAGTGTTGTGTTCTCTGTCACAACACTGTTGTGTTCTCTGTCACAACACTGTTGTGTTCTCTGTCTCAACACTGTTGTGTTCTCTCTCACAACACTGTTGTGTTCTCTGTCACAACACTGTTGTGTTCTCTCTCACAACACTGTTGTGTTCTCTGTCACAACACTGTTGTGTTCTCTCTCACAACACTGTTGTGTTCTCTCTCACAACACTGTTGTGTTCTCTCTCAAACACTGTTGTGTTCTCTCTCAACACTGTTGTGTTCTCTGTCACAACAGTGTTGTGTTCTCTCTCAACACTGTTGTGTTGTCTCCTCACAACACTGTTGTGTTCTCTCTCAACAGTGTTGTGTTCTCTCTCACAACAGTGTTGTGTTCTCTCTCACAACACTGTTGTGTTCTCTGTCACAACACTGTTGTGTTCTCTCTAACAACACTGTTGTGTTCTCTGTCACAACACTGTTGTGTTCTCTCTAACAACACTGTTGTGTTCTCTGTCACAACACTGTTGTGTTCTCTCTCACAACACTGTTGTGTTCTCTGTCACAACAGTGTTGTGTTCTCTGTCACAACACTGTTGTGTTCTCTGTCACAACACTGTTGTGTTCTCTGTCTCAACACTGTTGTGTTCTCTCTCACAACACTGTTGTGTTCTCTGTCACAACACTGTTGTGTTCTCTCTCACAACACTGTTGTGTTCTCTCTCACAACACTGTTGTGTTCTCTGTCACAACACTGTTGTATTCTCTGTCACAACACTGTTGTATTCTGTCACAACACTGTTGTGTTCTCTCTCACAACAGTGTTGTGTTCTCTCTCACAACAGTGTTGTGTTCTGGTATCTCCCTCAGAGCAGAACAGATATCAATGCTTTATTATATACGTACAATGACCATTTTGTTTACAAAGGCCCAGTAAAATACTTAAACTATTTAGACACTTTAAACGTCTAGGAATGTTCTCTCTGGAGAGAAGAGAAAATCTCCAGTTTGTCTCGCCTCAAAATACATTCATCGTTCTCTCTCGAGTGGAGAGAGATATCTCACATTTGCACTGCTTTGAAGAACTCCGAATGTACTTGTTAGGGTGGAAATGAGAGATATCTCGCATTCTGTATCTTGCACTTTCAGGTATACGTAAATTAGAGGTTACAATAATGTAAGGTGAATGGTAGTAGTGTTCAAAAAGACAATAGAGGTATGTGTGCGTGTGTGTGTGTGTGTACTCACCTAATTGTGACCCCTTATCCTTATTCACCTTGTCAATTCCTATCAGTATTATATAAATGTTATCATGTACCACCTATTCTTCCTGTCCTCCAGTGTCGTCAGGCCGATTTCCTTTAACCTCTCTTCGTAGGACATACCCCTTAGCTTCGGGACATGTCTTGTTGCAAACCTTCGCACTTTCTCTAATTTCTTGATGTGCTTGACCAGGTGTGGGTTCCAATATGGATCTGACGTACACGGTGCACAGAGTCTTGAACAATTTCTTACTGAGGTGTCGAAACGCTATTTTTAGGTTTGCGAGGTTTCCATATGCTGCAGCAGTTATTTGGTTGACGTGCGCCTCAGGAGATGTGCATGATATTATAGTCACCCGAAGATGAGCGAAGTTTTCAGTCTTTGGCCCCCCTAGCCTGTACTCTGTCTGCGGTCTTCTTTGCAATTCCCCAATCTTCATGACTTTGCAATTGGTGGGGATAAACTCCAGGAGCCAATTGTTGGACCAGGCTTGTAGCCTGTCCAGATCCCTTTGTAGTCCTGTTTGGTCCTCTTCGGATTGAATTTTCATTAACTTCACATCGTCTGCAAACAAGGACAGTTCTGAATTTATTCCTTCCGTCACGTCATTCACATATACCAGAAACAGCACCGGTCCTAGGACTGACCCTTGTGGAACTTCCCTTGTCTCAGGCTCTCACTGTAACACAACGAGTCACGTACCATGGCTCTTGTTGCCTTCCCAGTCAGGTATTCTCTGATCCACTGCAGTGCCCTTCCTGTTATACTTGCCTGATCCTCTAGCTTTTGCAGTAATCTTTTGAGTGGAAATGTGTCGAAAGCCTACTTAGAGTCCAAGAAAATGCAATCTACCCACCCTCTCTCTCGTGTCTTACTGTCATAACCTTGTCATAAAGCTCCAGTAAGTTTGTGACACAGTATTTCCATTCCCTGAAACGTGCTGGATGTCTCCACCACTCTATAGCACCCCACCACTCTATAGCACCCCTCCACTCTATAGCATCCCACCACTCTATAGCACCCCACCACTCTATAGCACACCACCACTCTATAGCACCCCACCACTCTATAGCACCCCACCACTCTATATAGCACCCCACAACTCTATAGCACCCCACCACTCTATGACATAGCAGCACTATATATCACTCCATCACTCTATGGCACTATAGCACTCTATGACTCTCTAGCACTCTTTGGCACTTTAGCACTCTTTGGCACTCCAGCACTCTATGGCACTCTAGCACTCTTTAGCACTCCAGCATTGTATGGAACTCCAGCACTTTATGGCACTCCAGACCTCTTTGACACTGACACTCCAGCACTCTGGCACTCTGATACTCACACTCCAGCACTGTTTGGCATTCTGACACTGTTTGGCATTCTGACACTGTTTGGCACTCCAACACTGTTTGGCACTCTAGCACTGTTTTGCACTCTAGCACTGTTTGGCACCCTGACACTAACACTTAAGCACGGTTTGGCACTCTGACAATAACACTCCAGCACTGTTTGGCACTTTAACACTGTTTGGCACACCAGCACTATTTGACACTCTGACACAGACACTCCAGTACTGCTTGGCACTCCAGCACTGCTTGGCACCCTAGCACTGTTTGGCACTCTAGCACTGTTTGCACTCTAATACTGTTTGGCACGTCAGCATTGTTTGGAACTCCAGCCCTTTTGACACTCCAACACTGTTTCGCAATCTAGCACTGTTTGGCACTCTAGCACTGTTTGGCATTACAGCACTGTTTGGCACACCAGAACTGTTTGGCACTCCAGCACTGTTTGGCACTCTAGGACTGTTTGACACTTCAGCACTGTTTAACACTCCAGCACTGACACTTCAGCACTGTTTGTCACTACAGCACTGTTTGGCACTCTAGCACTGTCTGGCACTCCAGATCTGTTTGGCACTCCAGAACTGTTTGGCTTTCCAGGACTGTTTGGCACTCTAGCACTGTTTAACACTCCAGCACTGTCTGACACTCCAGCACTGACACTCCAGCATTGTTGGCACTCCAGCATTGTTTGACACTTCAGCACTGTTTGAGACTTTAGCACTGTTTGACACTTCAACACTATTTGATATTCTGAATCTGTGCACCCTGCCACTGTCACTCTGACGCTGTTTGTGCACTCTGACACTCACTCTGACGCTGTTTGTGCACGTTGACGCTGTCACTCTGACGTTGTTTGTGCACGTTGACGCTGTCACTATGAGACTGTTAGGCCTTCTGATAATCTTTGGGCTCTCTCACACTGGCACTGTTACTCTGACACTGTGAACACTAACACTGTCACACTAACACTGTCAAACTAACACTGTCACACTAACACTGTTACTCTAACACTGTCACACTAACACTGTCAAACCATACCACGGGTGGGGTTCGAACCCGCGGTCAGAGAGTCTCAAAACTCTCTTGATGGCTTTGAGGGGGACTTGAGCAAGAGTTCGTCACGGTAATGCTAGCGGGAGATTCGTCTGTAAAAACTTGCACTTGTGGACACAGTGGTGCCTATGCTAACCTTCCTATGCTGTAGAAATATACCTAGTTGCATGAATCTTATTGAAGCTAGCTGGCCTAGTGGCTTACGCGACGGTCTGGAGTTTTGAGACTCTCAAAACTAACACTGTCACACTAATACTATCACACTAACACTGTCATACTAACACTGTCGCTCTAACACTGTCACACAAACATTTCACACTAACTCTGTCACTCTAACAGTCACACCAACATTGACAAACTAACACTGTCACACTAACACTGTCACACTAACACTGTCACACTAACACTGCCTCTCTAACACTGTCACACTAACACTGTCACACTAACACTGCCACTCTAACACTGTCACACTAACACTGTCACACCAATACTGCTACACTAACATTGTCACTCTAACACTGTCACACTAACACTGTCACACTAGCACAGTCACACTGACATTGTCACACTAACACTGTCACACTAACACTGTCACACTAACACTGTCAAACTAACACCGTCACTCTAACACTATCACATTAATACTGTCACACTAACACTGTCATACTAACACTGTCATTCTAACACTGTCACTCTAACACTTTCTCACTAAAACTGTCACTTTAACACAGTCACTCTAACACTGTCACACTAACACTGTCACTCTAAAACTGTCACTCTAACACTGTCACACTAACACTGTCACACTAACACTGTCACACTAACACTGTAACTCTAACACTGTCACATTAACAGTCACACTAACACTGTCACACTAATAATGTCACACTAATACTGACACACTAACACTGTCACACTAAAACTGTCACACTAACATTGTCACTCTAACACTGTCACACAAACACTGTCACTCTAACACTGACACTCTAACACTGTCACACTAACACTGTCACACTAGCACTGTCACACTAACACTGTCACGCTAACACTGTCATACTCACACTGTCACACTAACACTGTCACACTAACACTGTCAAACAAACACTGTCACACTAACACTGTCACTCTAACACTGTCACACAAACACTGTCACACTAACACTGTCACTCTAACACTATCAAATTAATACTGTCACACTAACACTGTCACACTAACATTGTCACACTAATACTGTCACACTAACACTGTCACACTAACACTGTAACACAAAAACTGACGTTCTAACACTGTCACACTTACACTGTCACTCTAGCACTGTCACACTAACACTGTCACACTAACACTGTCACAATAACACTGTCACTCTAACACTGTCACACTAACACTGTCACACTAACACTGTCACTCTAACACTGTCACACAAACACTATCACTCTAACACTTTCACACTAACACTGTCACACTAACACTCTCACACTAACACTGTCAAACTAACACTGTCACAATAACACTGTCACACTAACACTGTCACACTAACACTGTCACACTAACACTGTAACTCTAACACTGTCACATTAACAGTCACACTAACACTGTCACACTAATAATGTCACACTAATACTGACACACTAACACTGTCACACTAAAACTGTCACACTAACATTGTCACTCTAACACTGTCACACAAACACTGTCACTCTAACACTGACACTCTAACACTGTCACACTCAATACTGTCAACTAGACTGTCACACAATACTGTCACGCTAATACTGTCATACTCACATGTCACACTCAATACTGTCACACTTAACACTGTCAAACAAATACTGTTACACTAATACTGTCACCTAACACTGTCACAAAACACTGTCACCAACACTGTCCTCTAACACTATCAATTAATACTGTCACCTAACACTGTCCACTAACACGTCACACTAACATTGTCCACTAATACTGTCACACTAACACTGTCACACTACTGTAACACAAAACTGACGTTCTAACACTGTCACACTTACACTGTCACTCTAGCACTGTCAAACTAACACTGTCACACTAACACTGTCACAATAGCACTGTCACTTCTAACACTGTCACACTAACACTGTCACACTCAACACTGTCACTCTAACACTGTCACACAAACACTAATCTCTAACACTTTCTGCACTAATACTGTCACACTCAATACTCTCACACTAATACTGTCAAATTCAATACTGTCACAATAACACTGTCACACTAACACTGTCACACTAATACTGTCACACTAAACACTGTACATCTAACATTGTCACTTCTAACACTGTCAAACAAACACCGTCACATCAATACTGTCACTTAAAACTTGTCACTGACACTGTCACACTCAATACTGTCACACTAATACTGTCACACTAATACTGCCCACAATACTAATTCTAACATTGTACATTAACAGTCACACTAACACTCAGTACACTAACAATGTCACACTAATACTGACACACCAACACTGTCACACTAAAACTGTCACTTACTAATATTGTCACTTCAATACTGTCACACAAACACTGTCACTCTAATACTGACATTTAAATACTGTCACTAACACTGTCACACTAGCATGCCGCCACTAACACTGTCACAAGCAATACTGTCATACTTACACTGTCACACTCAATACTGTCACACTAACACTGCCAAACAAACACTGTCTACTCAATACTGTCACTTCTAAATACTGTCACACAAAATACTGCCTACTCAATACTGTCACTCTAACACTATCACATTAATACGTCACACTAACACTGTCAGCTACTAACACTGTCACACCAACATTGTCACACTCAATACTGTCACACCAATACTGTCCACTAACACTGTAACACAAAAATTGACGTTCTAAACACTGTCACACTAATACTGTCACTCTAGCACAGTCACACTCCAATACTGTCACACCAACACTGTCACAATAACATGTCACTCTAACACTGTCACACTAACCCTGTCACACCAACACTGTCACTCTAACACTGTCACACAAACACTATACTTCAACACTTTCACACTCAACACTGTCACACTAACACTCTCACATAACACTGTCAAACTAACACTGTCACAATAACACTGTCACACTAACACTGTCACACTAACACTGTCACACTAACACTGTCACTCTAACACTGTCACACAAACACTATCACTCTAACACTTTCACACTAACACTGTCACACTAACACTCTCACACTAACACTGTCAAACAAACACTGTCACTCTAAGACTGACACTCTAACACTGTCACACTAACACTGTCACATTAACACTGTCACACTAACACTGTCACACTAACAGTCACACAAACACTGACGCTCTAACATTGTCACCAATACTTTCACACTCAACATCTGCGCCACTAATACTTCACACTAACACTGTCAAACAAACACTGTCACTCTAAGACTGACACACTAACACTCTCACACTAACACTGTCAAACAAACACTGTCACACTAACACTGTCACACAATACTAGTCACATTACACACTGTCACCAATACTGTCACATCAACAGTCACACAAAACTTGACGCTCTAATATTGTTACACTAACACTGTCACAATAATACTGCGCTACTCAATAGGTCACAAATACTGACAAGCCAAATACTGTACATACTCAATACTGCTACATAGTACTTCAATTCTAATACTGTCACACAAATACTGTCACATCAACACTGTCACACTAATACTGTCCGCTACAATACTGTACATTAATACTGTCCACTAGTATTCGTTACTAACATTGTTACATAAAAATTGTCTACTTAATATAGTCTGCAATAATACTGTAACTTCAATATTCGTTACTTAACACTTGTTCCACTGGTTACTATGTCTACTTCTAATACTTGTCACATAAATACTTATTACTAATACTGTTACATAATACTAAGTCATACATTACATACTGTTACATATTAATATTTGTCATTTTAACATTGTCACATAAACATGTTACTTCTAACACTGTCACCTAACACTGTTACACAATACTGTCCTACTACTACTGTCTCTCAACACGTCACACTAATCAGTGTCACACAAACTGTCACACTAATACTGCAAACAATACTCGCTACTCTAATACTATCACATTATCTGTCACAATACTGTCATACAATACTGTCATCTCAACACTGTCACTTCAACACTTCTCTACTAAAACTGTCACTTTAACACAGTCACTTCTAACACTGTCACACTAATACTCGTCACTTTAAAACTGCCACTTAACACTGTCATACTCAAATACTCGTCACATCAATACTGTCACCAATACTGTAATTTCTAACACTCGTCATTAACAGTCATTACTCAATACTGTCACACTAATAATGTCACACTAATACGACACACTAATACTGTCAACACTAAAATTGTCACACTAACATTGTCACTCAATACTGTCACACAAACACGTCACTAATACTGACACTCTAACACTGTCACACTAACACGGGTCCACACGGGCAACTAACACGGGTCCACACACGGGCCCACCAAACACTGGCCCACCAACCGGGTCCCCCAACACGGGCCCACAAAAACCCGGGGTTTCCAACACGGGGCCCACACTAACACTGTCCACTAACACGGGCCCACCTAACATGCCCACACAACATTTCCCACCTAACACTTCCCCCAAACGGTCCCCCAAACCACACAACACGGTCCCACACGGGTCAATAACACGGGTCCACACACGGGCCCACACTAACACGGGCCCCGGCCACTAACACGGGTAAATTCCCCAAACGGGTACAAACGGTTCACACTAAACGGGCCCACCCCTTTAAAAAAGCCCACATAAAGTCCAACACGGGCCCACACAAAAACGGGCCCACACCCCAAAGGGCCCACCTAAACGGGTCCACATTTTTCACTTCCAAACGGGCACCTAAACGGGCCCACACTAACACTGGCCACACACTTTCCACCCCCAACACGGGCCCACCAACACGGGGTCCCAAAATGGTCCACACGGGTCACACTAACACGGTCCACCGGGCCCACACTAACACGGGCCCACCCGGGTCCACAAACATGGTCCACACCGGGTTCACCTAACATTTCCCAAACGGCCCACAAACACGGGCCCACACAACACGGTCCACCACTGGTCCACACTAACACTGGTCCACACTAACACTGGTCCACACTAACACTGGTCCACACTAACACTGGTCCACACTAACACTGGTCCACACTAACACTGGTCCACACTAACACTGGTCCACACTAACACTGGTCCACACTAACACTGGTCCACACACTGGTCCACATACTGCTCGGTAACGCTGGATAATGAGTCTTGCTCAGACTGGATACCTGCTGCTCTCTCGACCAGAACACTAGCCACAGGTAATTTTCAGGTAAACTATAGGTAAACTACAAGTTAGAACGATGCAGACACAGGTAAACTACAGGTTAGAACTATGCAGACACAGGTAAACTACAGGTTAGAACTAGGTAGACACATGTAAACTACAGGTTAGAACTATGCAGACACAGGTAAACTACAGGTTACAACTATGCAGACACAGGTAAACTACAGGTTACAACTATGCAGACACAGGTAAACTACAGGTTTGAACTAGGTAGAAACATGTAAACTACAGGTTAGAACTAGGTAGAAACAGGTAAACTACAGGTTAGAACTAGGCAGACACAGGTAAACTACAGGTCAGAACTAGGTAGACACAGGTAAGTCCCAGATTAATTTTACATGAGGCCTATATAGGCTATATGTAAATTGCAGTTGTGATATACAGATACTGAAAGTGTATAAGATGCAAGAGTGCAACTGCAGGTAATGTTGCAGTCACCAACACCTAAGTTATATCTATATTAATAATAATAATATCTTTATTTACTACAAGTACATGTACAAGGTATACAGGCCTAGCTGACATACTACTATATAGAAAGCCGCTTGTTATGCTGAGCATTTCGGGCAAATTAGGTCAGTTTTGTCCCAGGATGCGACTCACACCAGTCGACTAACACCCAGGAACCTATTTTACACTGATGGTCGAACAGGGACAACAGGTGTCTTATGGAAACACGTCCCTAATGTTTTCCAGCCATACCGGAGGAGATTCGAACCCCGGACCTCAGTGTGTGAGCTGAGTGCGCTAGCGATTGAGCTACGGGACACATATATTATAGATGCATTATAAGAACATAAGAACATAAGAAAGAAGCAACACTGCAGCAGGCCTACTGGCCCATGCGAAGAAGGTCCAATTCTCCTACCGGCTTAAGCGAATGCCCTAACCTAGTCAGGTCAGGTCAGGTCACATTCACTTAAGGAAGGAGCACGGCATCTGACCTAGTAGCACAAGCTAGTCAGGACCAACTCACACCCACCCACACCCACTCATGTATTTATCCAACCTATTTTTAAAACTACACGTCTTAGCTTCTATGATGGTACTCGGGAGTTTGTTCCACTCATCCACAACTCTATTACCAAACCAGCGATTTCCTAAATCCTTCCTGAATCAGATTTTTTCCAACTTAAATCCATTGCCCTCAGTCTATCAGGGCCCTCAGTCTATCAGGGCCCTCAGTCTATCAGGGCCCTCAGTCTATCAGGGCCCTCAGTCTATCAGGGCCCTCAGTCTATCCTCATAGAAAAGATTTCTGATACATGGGATCAACTTTGTCATCCTCCTCTGTACGATTTCCAGAGCATTTATATCCATTCTGTAATACGGTGACCAAAACTGTGCAGCATAATCTAAATGAGGCCTAACCAAAGATAAATAGAGTTGAAGAACAACCTGAGGACTCCTATTATTTATACTTCTTGATATGAAGCCAAGGATTCTGTTAGCATTATTGCGAACACTTATGTACTGTTGTCTTGGTTTCAGATTACTGCTAACCAGAACTCCTAAATCCTTTTCACAATCAGTAGTATTAAAACCTATATTATTTAGTTTATATGTGGCATGGTTATTTTCCTGTCCAACATTTAGAACTTTGCATTTATCTATATTAAACTGCATCTGCCACTTCTCCGACCACTGCATCAGTGTATTCATATCATCCTGGAGTGCTCTAATGTCCTCATTAGAATGAATTCGTCGGCCTATTTTGGTGTCATCAGCAAATTTGCTTATGTCGCTATTTATTCCCTCATCCATGTCGTTTACGTAAATTGTAAACAACAAAGGGCCCAACACTGACCCCTGTGGGACACCGCTTGATTTCTCCCCATTTATGCAAACTCTCTGCTGCCTATTTGTCAACCATGCCTCTACCCAGGAAAAATATTATCCTCCTATTCCGTGTGCCTTAAGTTTCCTCAATAGCCTCTGATGTGGAACTCCATCGAAAGCCTTACTGAACTCCATATACACAATATCATATTCATTACCATGATCTACCTCCTCAAACACGTTAGTGAAGAAAGTTAGTAAAGTCGTAAGACAGGAACGCCCCTTTGTAAAACCGTGCTGAGATTCATTAATCAATTTATGCTTTTCAAGATGGCTACGAATTCCCTCGGCAATTATTGATTCCATAAATTTTCCCACTATGGAGGTAAGGCTTATTGGTCTATAGTTCGAAGCTAAGGACCTGTCACCTGCCTTGTAAATAGGTATTACATATGCCATTTTCCACTTGTCTGGCACTATGCCAGTTTGTAGTGATATATTGAAAAGATTAGACAAAGGTTTACTAAGTTCCTCTTTACATTCCTTTAAAACCCTCGCAAACAGTTCATCAGGGACTGGGGATTTGTTAGGTTTTAATTTCTCTATTTGTCTGAGTACCATGTCACTAGTTACCCCAATAGTGCATAGTTTATTATCGTCCTGTTCTACATAATTTATTATTCCTGGAATATCGCTAGTATCTTCCTGAGTAAAAACTGAGAGGAAGTAAGTGTTGAAAAGTTCACACATTTCCTTATCACTGTCAGTGATCTGACTTGCCCACACTTCACCTACCCACACTTCACCTGTCCATACTTCACCTACCCACACTTCACCTGCCCATATTTCATCTACGCACACTTCACCTACCCACACTTCACCTACCCACACTTCACCTACCCCCACTTCACCTACCCACACTTCACTTACCCACACTTCAGCTACCCACACTTCACCTACCCACACTTCACCTTCCCACACTTCTCGTACCCACACTTCTACCCACACTTCTCCTTACTCTCTACGTTCCTGTCAAATATTTTCCACCTCTTCCCCATTTTCTTTTCCTTCACCTCTCTCTCTCTCTCTCTCTCTCTCTCTCTCTCTCTCTCTCTCTCTCTCTCTCTCTCTCTCTCTCTCTCTCTCTCTCTCTCTCTCTCTCTCTCTCTCTCTCTCTCTCTCTCTCGTCCTCATTATTATCTTATGACACTCAAAAAAAAATCCAGTGATAATATTTATGTCAAAGTCTAATATTGAGACGTCACTACAACATACGTCACTACAACATACGTCACTACAACATACGTCACTACAACATACGTCACTACAACATACGTCACTACAACATATGTCACTACAACATACGTCACTGCAACATACGTCGCTGCAACATACGTCACTACAACATACGTCACTGCAACATACGTCACTACAACATACGTCACTGCCTACGTCGCTGCAACATACGTCCCCTACAACATGCGTCACTGCAACATACGTCCACTGCATACGTCACTACAACATACGTCCTACAACATACGTCCCCTACAACAACGTCACTACAACATACGTCACTACAACATACGTCACTACAACATACGTCACTACAACATATGTCACTACAACATACGTCACTGCAACATACGTCGCTGCAACATACGTCACTACAACATACGTCACTGCAACATACGTCACTACAACATACGTCACTGCAACATACGTCACTGCAACATACGTCACTACAACATACGTCACTACAACATACGTCACTACAACATACGTCCTACAACATACGTCACTACAACATACGTCACTACAACATATGTCACTACAACATACGTCACTGCAACATACGTCGCTGCTTGCATACGTCACTCATACGTCACTGCAACATACGTCGCTGCAACATACGTCGCTGCAACATACGTCACTGCAACATACGTCACTACAACATACGTCACTACAACATACGTCACTACAACATACGTCACTACAACATACGTCGCTGCAACATACGTCACTACAACATACGTCACTACAAAATACGTCACTGCAACATACGTCGCTGCAACGCGGTCACTACAACATACGTCACTGCAACATACGCGCGTCGCTGCAACGTCGTCAGCTGCAACATACGTCACTGCAACATGCGTCACTACAACGATAACGTCATACAACATCCGTCACTGCAACATACGTCACTACAACATACGTCACTGCAACATACGTCACTAACATATCGTCACTGCAACATACGTCGCTGCAACATACGTCAGCTGCAACATACGTCACTCAACGCATGCGTCACTACAACATACGTCACTACAACATACGTCACTACAACATACGTCACTGAACATACGTCACTACAACATCGTCGCTGCAACATATGTTGTTGCAACATACGTCACTACAACATACGTCACTACAACATACGTCACTACAACATACGTCACTACAACATACGTCGCTGCAACATACGTCACTACAACATACGTCGCTGCAACATACGTCGCTACAACATACGTCACTACAACATACGTCCACACATACGTCGCTGCAGCATACGTCACTACAACATACGTCGCTGCAACATATGTTGTTGCAACATACGTCGCTGCAACATACGTCGCTGCAACATGCTTCGCTGCAACATACGTCACTGCAACATGCGTGCTGCAACATACGTCACTGCAACATACGTCACGCTACAACATACGTCGCTGCAACATGCGTCACTACAACATACGTCGCTGCAGCATACGTCGCTGCAACATACGTCACTGCAACATGCGTGGCTGCAACATACGTCACTGCAACATCGTCACGGCAACATATGTTGTTGCAACATACGTCGCTGCAACATACGTCAGCAACATACGTCGCTGCAACATACGTAACTGCAATATACGTCGCTGCAATATGCTTCGCTACAACATACGTCAGCTGCAACATACGTCACTACAACATACGTCAGCTGCAACATACGTCCTGCAACATACGTCAGCTGCAACATACGTCCGCTGCAGCAGACGTCGCTGCGAACATATTTTGTTTGCAACATGCGTCGTTGCAACATACGTCATGCAACATACGTCGCTGCAATATGCTTCGCTACAACATACGTGGCTGCAACATACGTCACTACAGCATACGTCGCTGCGGCAGGCGTTGCAACATACGTCACTGCAAGCAGACGTCGCTGCAACATATTTTGTTGCAGCATACGTCGCTGCAACATATTTGTTGCAACATACGTCGCTACAACATACGTCGCTGCAGCAGACGTCGCTGCGGCATACGTCACTGTAACACACTTCACTGGAACGACGTCACTGCAATATACGTCACTTCCAGCTAGACTTCACTGCAACAGACGGATCAGTGATTTCTGAGCTTGACAGTCAGCAGTCAGTATTAGCCATTTATGGGAGACTTTTATGTTTTTTGAGCTCTAAGATTATGCAATAAATTGATATTTTGTTACAGACACACACACACACACACACACACACACACACACACACACATACACACACACATACAAACACACACACACACACAC